>JAIFZK010000021.1:2562500-2617500 GCA_027481765.1 Tenualosa thibaudeaui | reverse complement strand
TCCACGTGCTTGTCCTCAATGGACCAGATTCACTGCAGTGTGATGAATGATGAAAGCCAATATTTATGATCATGATCTCGTCATAAAAGAGGGACATGTGGATCATGTGTGAGGCTAAAGGAGAGGAGGGCCTGCCATGGTGTGCTGTGCACTGTAAATGCTCTGCAGTGATGCCGTTTGTCCACAAGAGGCCTCCCTGTGAGTTTGGATGATTTGGGGAGATGAACTAGACTAGAGACCTTCAATATGGGAAAGCACACAACACTGTCATCAGCAATTGCAATACCTGCCACCATGTAAACCATCAGTGTGGACGCATCAGACATTAACTTATTAATGTGTGTGATGTAGGTCAGACAAGGAGGTCAACAAGAAGCAGCATTGGTTCCTGGTTGTTTTCATAAGTAGTGGAATAGAATATTATTCTCTTTTATTCTTTGATTTGTGGTAAATTTTAATTTTAAATTAAATGCTGTACCTGTGGTTTGTTGAGCTGGAATGTAGGGGCTACAATGAGCACAGTATCTCTTGCAAGGGGAGAATATTCATCATCCCCATCGACATTGAAATGAAAATGAAATGAAAGGTGCTGACGCCTGAACCATACTCCATACTCCATACTAATAACCCAAACCCCTCACATAGCTGTGTTCTCAACCACGCGCATACTTGTGAATGGGAATCTCTTGAGTGAGCTTGTAACAGTATTAGTAACCATAATATCTTCAGTCTGACTCTAGCCGTAGCACTAAATGCTCACCTGCAGCAGTCAGGAGCGGTAGCACTGGAGAGGGTTTGCATGGAGCGGAAAAGCTATTGCTTTTTTCTCTAATGGCTTCTAGATGTCATTTCCAGTATTGGCAGCAGATGGCAGGATCCATACATTGATTAGGCTTGGTCACCTCCCTAAATGCAGCGTTGATTTCTCCTACAAACTCTTTAACAAACCATTAAGACAATTACACAGCCCCACAGCCAGTAAAAATACCAACCATTTACAAGAACTCATAATCCCTGCCTTGCATTTGAGTCCATCTATGTGGAAAAACAGTCCCATCTGAATTGGGTTTGACGCACAGCTCTCAAATGCTCCCTGCAGTTTTCAACACATGGTAAGGCCCTTTATATTACCTGTTTAGTCATATATGTATATATTTTACATATGTGTTAGATATATTTGACCTCAACGTTTTTGTGTCCAATTGATACATCTTCTCAAATATAGGCTGGTGCCCTGATGGGAATGGGAGGGTTCCAATGTCTTACATAGCCTGTTTATTGATACACAACTAAATATAGATATGCTAAATACAGATAGATAGCTCAAAGGTCTCATACTTCTAAACGCAGTCTCTTCATTGAAACTAACAGCTAACAGCTCAAAACAAATCTGTAAAATAACAAAATTCTTCCCCAGCAGTTATACATACTTGACTAATTTACACAGAATTCCTCTTCACTCAGTGTAAATATTCTAAATGATTTTGGGCCAAGAACAAAACCATACTGGATTATCTGATACAGAGCTTTTGATGCGCTTTAATGTCATATGTTAAAATAGATAACCATGTATCATTTCATTCTTACTCCCTTTCCAGTGTCCAACCAGAGGCAGAGAAAAACTGTGCAATTGTGCTGTTTACATGTGATCATCTTATGCTTTCTGTGGGGGTTTCTGTTAGCTTATCAGGTGCTGACAGGCTAGCATAGAGGCTCAGATGTGGGTTTTAGTCGCTTTAAGAGACGACACAGTGTTTCTGTCAAAAGGAAGTCGCAGATAGCTTGTCAAAACAAGCCACTCTAGAGGCGTGCATGCAACCAAAGAGAATATGGAATAAAGCCGCATAAGCACATAGCAGATGCTACTTAAAACACAAACACACACACACACACACACACACACACACACACACACACACACACACTTCAGCCTTTATTTGACTCTTGACACATATTTATTTTTCTGGTGCCTTCTCAACTATTCTGAAATATTTGTGGTGAGGGGGCTGTCAGGCCCTGTGTGTGTCTGTTGTCAAAGCTACACAAAGTCATCAAACATTTGGGATGGCCTAATGAGCCACCACAGATGGGTCATCAGCTTGTTGTAAAAGGGTCATGAACAGATAAATGTGTGTGTGTGCGTGTGTGTGTGTGTGTATATGTGTGCATGCGCGTGTGTATGTTTGTGGAGTACGTATAACCATCTAGCTCTCTCTCTCTCTCTCTCTCTCTCTCTCTCTCTTTCTGTTTGCCTCTCACCCTCAAGTCAGGTCCAAGTCAAATTTGTTCATTTCCAGGAGAGGTTACATGCTGCATTGCCAAAGTATTCACAGATATATATAATACATATACAAAGGCACATGAGAAATACAAATATTGTTATTCTCTCCATGTGAGGTGTGTGTGTGTGTGTGTGTGTGTGTGTGTGTGTGTGTGTGTGTTTTCACGCATACTGTCTAAGTGTGACAGCTCCCTGGTTAAGCTTGATTTAAAAGCACAGCCAGTCAGTCCCAATTAGGTTCCTAAAATGAGGCAGCACCCTGTGGCACCCCTGATGCTGCTCCCCACCACAGCCATAAAGGGAAGCTCTGTGGCCCCGTCAAGGTGGCGGGTGGCACGGCGGGTGAATGGCACGTCATATTCCTAGTGCCACCCTGCCACTGCCAACAGTGCCAACCCTCATAAAGAAGAGAGGAGAAGGGAAGTGGGCATCCCAGACCACTTCAACTGCTTTAGCCTAGGCTAGAGAGAGATAGTAAAAAAGTACTTCATTTCTCTTAGGCTCCTGTGTGTGTGTTAGAATCAAGGACTTTGATGCCAAATATATATGAGGTAGACTGTTTCTCTCTCTCTCTCTCATTCTCACACATCCTCTCTCAGGCAGGTGTCTTATTTTGATATAATGCAGCCATTTGTCTAGTAGTGGGCATAATGGAGCATAAGTGCAGTGTGTTCTCCCAGTGTTGTGTAACTATGGCTGCTGCATCTGCCCAATCGCTCCTCACAGAGCCATATAGCAACTCTTCACCCCCTCTCCTCCCTCAAGCTCAGGGATAACATTAGGCTGTGTCCATTTGTGTGTGTGTGTGTGTGTTTATGTACAGTGTGTCCGTGTGTGTGTGTGCACGCTTCTGTCCTTGTCTCTGTTTGTACATCAACGGCAGCTTTCACAATGACAAACAGATAGTGTGGTGCCCTTTGGGTGGCAGGTGAGTTGAGTGGGGTCTAGACACAAAGGTAGACACTAAGGTAATAATGTGTCTCAGGGTCGCTCGGGCTATATGGCTGTGTGACGATACAAAGATGTAAACACATCTGTTTTTGTGCATATGCATATATGTTTATAGGGTGAAGACTGTGTGTGCCTGCATGTGTGTGTGTGTGTGTGTGTGTGTGTGTGTGTATGTGTGAGCACTTGTGTGTGTGGATGTGTGTGTGTGCATGCGTGTGTAATGTCAGGCGCCAGGCCCAAGAACTCTGTGTGAGGCTCCCTGTGCTTGCTGAAATATTGAAAAGCTTTTGTTTTGCTTAGTTAAACATGCACTGATGTGACACAAACTGTGAACAATGCCATACCACACGCACGGGAATCCAGAACTCCATTATTCATGATCGGACGACAGTAATCCAAACAGAGAGGGGAGGAGACAGAGAGGGAGAGGGAAAAAGAAAGAGAAGACAGTGAGAGAAAAAAGAGAAGAGGACACAGAGAAAGAGAGAGAGAGGGAGAGAGAGATATGAAGAACGAGAAAGACAAGAGACTTTGGCCCTATCCTACTTATGTTGAGGAAACTCCTGAATATGCAGTCACAGTCACAGGAGAAAGAGGTCAAAATAGCATTTGTTGTACATTAGACTGTTATGTGTAATAGTTAATGCAGTAAAAGGATTTTACAGTAATTTCCAGAATATAAGCTGTACCATGTATAAACCTCAGGCCAGTGTTTTATGCAAACTAAAAAAACAAAACCATGTTTTGACCTCACCCTTGTATTAACCTCACCCATGTATTAACCTCAGTTTATCACAAATGTATTAAATCACAATCAGATCAGATCAAGTAGGATGATGAAAAGAAATGCAAACCTGTATATAATCCTCACCCATGTATGAACCTCATAGATGAAGACATTTAGCAAAATCAATGTATTAACCGTGGTTAATCAGGGAATTATGGTAAATGTCCAGAATATATACTTAATAGATTTCCAATGGCATTTGTAATTCATGTCTGTCTTCCATTTTGATGGTGTCCTGTTGCTCTGACAAGTTAGTGTCCTCCCAAAGATACTTTTAAAAATATCTTATATAATCCTTGAAAATGTCCCTCAAAAACAGAATTTATGACATAAAAGAAGTACTATTTGAAATGTTGAATTTATTTATGTATTTATTTTGCTTGTGCAGTTCCTCGGACCTCAATGCTGACCTAACTTTTGCCCTGGCATAAACTCAATCCGTTGGCAGCAGGCTGACCCGACTCGACAGAGCAGAGAGGGGAGCGAGGAGAGGAGAGAAGAGAAGAGAGGAGAGGAGAGAGAGAACACAGGGAGAAAAAAAATGGCATCAGCGAATAAAGAGCAGCGTAGCAGCATGGTGCACTCTCTCCCCGGCAGTCGGCGAGCTCGCCCATGAATTAATAATGCCTCCTGAGGATTTGCTCTTTCCGTTTTCCCCCTCGCTATATCTTTTTTTAAGGACGCCACAGAGTAAAAAAAAATCAACAACAATGAAAAGATAAAACAAATAAGTGTGGCATTATGTGAGCTGGACAGCAAGAGGGACTAGGGGCAGAGCCCAACACAACACTGGCAAATGCGGTACAAGTCATTTTCCATTTGGTTCAAGTGACATTAGATATGGGAGTGTTAGACTGTAATATGGGCTTTACAGGCAAATGGGGCTGGGAGGACAAAGCTTTGTGAAAGATAATTAAATGTTGGATCTGTGTGTGAAGAAACCAATCTGAAGAAACCTGATGGTGTGTGTGTGTGTGCATGCCTGTGTGTGTGTATGGGGGGCATAAATAGAAACCTGATTTCAGTTTCAGCAACAGTAATAGGTGCTCTTTGAGCTTTAGCTCATTGTGTAGATGCTGGTGTCTGAAGGCGACATTTTGAAACACTGTCTAGGCAGTACAGGCCTATGGCTTGGAGGGCACATTCTTTATTGGGTAGGACAAGTGGTAGCATGAGTGTCACTATGGTAAATACACACACACACACACACACACACATACACACACACACACACACACACACACACACACACACACACAGAGGGAGAGAGAGAGAGAGAGAGAGAGACAGTATAGTGATGTAAGGCTGACTCACTAGTGATGAATTAATGATGCGTTTGAAATTTCATCATCATAGTTGTGGACTCATGTCTGTTGACAGCTTATAGGTTTGCCAGGTGGACTGGTCAAATCGAACAAAACAAAGCAAAGCAAAACAAAAACAAAGAAGGCAGTAAATCCTTAGTGATTATGTGTGTGTGCCTCTGTGTGTGTGTGTGTATGTGTGTGTGTGTGTGTATGTGTGTGAACCTTTCATATCATTCTAGAAAATCATGCCAGTGTGTCTCTGGATGTGTGTGTGTGTGAGAGAGAGAGGAAGAGAGAAAGTGTGTGTGTATGTGTGTGTGTGTATGTATGGGAGTCTCTGAGTGTGTGTGTTCATTTGTGCATGAGTGTATCCCCACAGAGACATAAAACAAAACACTGGGGAGCCATGGGATTGCCATAGCGTAATTGGGTAGGTGGCATTTTAGAGCCGGTCACCACACACACACACACACACACACACACACACACACACACACACACACACACCAGCGGGTCAATTCTCCCTCAGGTCACTGCCAGTGACATCATCAAACCGCTATTAGCTGGCCAAACAATTCTAACTCCGCCATACCTCGTTATTGACAGTGAATCGCTTCAAAATGGACACACACACACACACACACATACACACACACATACACTCACAATACACTCACATGCACACCACTAGCAGAGTTCTGCCCTCAATCTCACACTCTCACCTCCCTTCAGCACACACAACACACTCCGCAACTCCACCAACCAATGCAGTAGTGAGACCCCACTTCAGGAAAGAAGAGAAAAGATTGAAGGTGGAGAGAAGAAAGGCAAGAGGATAAGAGGGAGATGACAGGAAGAGAGAATGCTCTTGTGCCACCAGACCTCAGCAGTTTACACACTCATATTCCCCCACCCCTCTCTCTCTCTGACACACACAAACACCATTATAATAACTAACCTAACATAAAATTGTACATGCAATTGATTACTAATGCTTCTATTATACTATTATGTTTAAATAATAATAAGAATAAGAATAATTTTAACCAAGTATGTTTGTTCATAATGTGTAGTTTGTTCATAATGTGTAGTTTTTTCTGCCAAGTAAACATGATACTAATGATGAATGAAATAATAATAATGTTATCATAATAACAAAGAATCATTTTGTCTCTTTATCAGTGATACAACATCCATATCCAGCCTCTTGATGATAATAAAGTCTCCAACACACAGCAACGATTGAGAAGCAACTTCACACATTTCTGAGGGCCACCTGAGGTGCTGGACTTTGATTTTTCTCTGCTATTTCAGGAAGGCAGACCCTGACCACCCCGCTAGTGTTAGAGCAGCATCACAGATCTCCTAACCCTGGATGGGAAGGCTGCTTGTTCTGAGTTCTGTGCTGCGGCGCACTGCTCTCTGGGTGAACTGTTCTCTATTGACATCCAGACAAGACCCGTGTGTCCAAATGGAGGGCTCTATTTTTCTGTAATAATAGCTAGTAGCCGTACCACTAAATAATTAATGCGCTCCATTCAATACTAACAGGTAGGCACACACACATACATCCATTCCATCCTGTACAAACACACACACATGCACACACAGCTACTATCCTCACCCTGGTACTTGTACATCTGTTCCCATCAATACACATATTTCTAAGTACGTGCGTGCATGTGTGCATGTGTCTGTGTGTGTGTGTGTGTGTGTGTGTGTGTGTGTGTGTGTATTGCAGAGACACACATGGAGCCTGTTTAACCTGAGAGGACTCTGTGAACTCTGGATGAAAGCTGTCAAAGGTAAGAAAGGAGAAAGAGAGCTATGTAACAAGGTAGAATTAAAACCTAAAAGCCCAAAGGTAGAATTAAAATGTAAAAGAATAACAAAAAAGGTAAGTTTAAATGATACTTGAGTTTCCACAGTGATGCTATTGCCTATTTACACATATCTACTGTGACTACAGGCCTGGTCACACAGGCCTCCCTTAAGGGGCCGGCAGCGAGCTTCTGATGCCTGGGACAGTGAGACATTTCAGAGCAGACTCATGGCATTTTTAAAGCTCATCACATACTTCATAAAAGGGAAATGTGCGTGTGTGTGTGCGTGAGCATGTGAGTGTGTGAGTGATCATAAACGTGTGTGTACATGAAGAGTTCAGATGCAAAACCCAAAAGTCCATTTGAAATTAATTTACAGACAATATTAGTCCAATTGGATTTTTGGCCTGATTTACTTGTACTTGATAATATTTAAATTGCAGTTTGATAGAGATTACTTGGAAATTATGATTTAAACAACTTATTTTTTGCATATTTCTGAAAATGGACTTAGACTCTTCATATGCATGTATGTTTTTTGGTGTGGGTTTCAGAAATAGGGTTTACTAAACACTGAGCACCACTACCAATTTCTCTCAGATCTCATAGCTTCAACAGCACAACATAATCTAGCAGATACCTTTGTACTGTAAATTACATTTTGCTGTACTGTGCTTATTATAGGTGATGTGTACATATCATAACCATTGATATTGTGTGTGTGTGTGTGAGTGTGTGTGTGTGTGCAGGGTATACTCAGACACATGCTGACCAGACCTTGGAGTTGCTCCACCCGCCCTCCCTAAGTCAAGCCCAGCTGTCGTCCTCCCAATCAATTGTAAGCTCTAAGTAAAGGGCGAGCTGGAGAGGCTTCTGCCCCCAGGGCTGCAACCGGAGAGCTCCCCCAACGAGCCTGCCACTCTGCTGGGGAGAGAGGAGATAAGACTTCCACCACACCCCCAGGGTCCAGTCTCAGGCCTAGCCCCAGCCCTAGCCCTGGCCACCCACTCCAGTGCTGCTGAGCGCTCTGCTCTCTGGCTGACGTAAAGGAGCTAAATCTGGAGCACTGACATCATCACCTATATGGACACATGAACTCACTCACACACACACACACACACACACACACACACACACACACACACACACACACACACACACTCACACACACACACAGGAACATGGACACCATGATGTCATCAAAAAATCACATAGTGATTCCTGTGTGATATGAGACACATACAATACATTTGTCCTCTTTTCATTGACAAATATGTTTTGTCTTCCTCATGCTCTTGCTTACTATTGTCCACTCTAGATAGTGGAAAGCACACACACACACACCCAGAGAGAGAGAAAAAGAGAGAGAGATGGATACCTCATCAAGTCATTTAAAATTTAATTTAAATATGTGTCTCAAATGTTGTACATTAGATAACATGCCACCCAAAAAATATATTTCCTAATTTAAAATACACACATCCAAACAAGACAACCCAGTTTTTCTACAGTTAATCTATGATTCATCAGTATATCAGATATCCTCTCTCTTCCCACGCCAGAAACATTTTGTGCAATGTGCAGAGCATGGAGGTAACACTCGGCAATATTTCCCCTTTTTGGCATAGAATCAGCCCAAGTAAGCATACACACTGTGTGCATTATGTTTCACTGAAATCTCAAATTAAACTCTCCACTAAATTAGAAGGCCCTCTTTTTGCAACGTTAAGACCTTTATTCCAGAAAATGGTCTCATAGCAAATTTGGAAATTTGCATGATAATATCTTTTTGACTTCTTGCATGGTGAATGCTTATATTGCAAGTTAACGACACACTCCAGGAAATTTCTGGAGATGGAAATTTCTGAATGTCTAATTAAGCAAGTGATTCATACATTATTATAGGCCCACATGTGCCTTTGAAGACGAAGCATCTCGACGTCAGATGGTGTGCGCAATAGTTAGTGCAATGAAGTAACAAATGTATGACCTCTCCCCTGAAGTGAGTGAAGGCGTGCTTTAAAGTGTTCAATAGTTATTTATTTTTTATCATGTCATCTGTTCTAACTCTAACACCGTGTACTAGAGAGCCTTGAAGCAAAGAGGGAAGCATAAACAATTCAAAACAAAGCACAATGAAAGCATTAAGTGCAGAAAGACTGAAGAGGTTCACTCTTTGAAACAGTCACAGTTTCTCTGCTCTAGCCTGCGTAGAGTGTGTGCACTTGTTTGGGACAGCTGTGGGTGAGAGAGTGTGTGTCACTTCACGTTTGTGGCTGAGTGAGCTGAGGAACTTTGCTTTGTCCAATCAGCTGCATCAATCTCTCTCTAACGAACAGCACCGACCCTCGTGTCCTGATGGTGCCGCATTCTTGATGCTGGTGCCCATCTGTGTCCCCTTCTGTGCCATGCAGTGGTGGGGCACGTCACCGTGTCTGTCAAATGCCCCCTCTGATGCCAGCGGGGCTCATAAGCCATCTATGTCAAAATGTGTATGTATCATGAGCACTGTGTGTGTGCGTGTGTGTGTTAGTGTGTGTGTGAGAGAGAGAGAGAGAAAGATATGCTTTGGAGTGTTAAAGTCACTCTGACAAGTTGAAAGTTGAAAGTTTGTTCACACAGAAATTGTGAAAGTGGGGTTTGCAAATTATGCACCAGTGAATATATGCCAGGACACTGGAGGAAGGATTGTCTTCATCTATGACCAAACATGCCCTGTTTTAAATCATGTCAAGCTGTTATCACATTTCCAGTCATCAACCATCAACTCGCAATACTGGAATTCACATTTGACCAAATTCAATTTTTTTTTGACAAATTTATGGCAAACTTTTCTAGTTCTAAGAACTGCGAACCTGTAAGCAATTTTCTCAGTCAGTCCACACAGGACTGTATGAGGCATACTCAATGAAAATAAATGACAGCAATAAAATAAATGTGAGAAAGTCACATTGTGGCAGCTAAAAACGGTGTGCAGATATTCTTTTCTGTTCATACTTTGACTTATCTGTATCCAGCAGTCGGTACAATTTTTGTTAGATATGTGTACATTTTTTTGCGTGTGCTTTGTATATCACTACATTTCCCATAATCCCACGTTTCACAATAACCATACACCCACAAGTACTACAACAAGCCCACTAACACTGGATTATGCTGAAGCAACATGGGGTAAATGACTCTTCTTTTCCTGTCTGTGCACTTCACTGGCAAACAGGATTGGTACATGGGGGGGGGGGGGGGTTGGCAGAGGGTGGAGCAGCGGTGGAGGGTAAGGGGGTGGGGGTGGTGCTGTGGGCTCTGCTCTGACACCTCATTACAGACACTAATCTGATTTGCCAACAACAACAGGACGGATGGCCTCTCGTAGTGCTGCGTGCCGCACATACATCTGACTAATATAGCAGATTAATAGAGCGCAATTGGATCAGGCCTGTGATCCCACAGATGATCTGGTTATGGACACATATGATAGATGGAGACAATGTGGGATGGAAAGCAGACACCTCTGTGTGTGTGTGTGTGTGTGTGTGTGTGTGTGTGTGTCTGTGTGTGAGTGTGTGCAAGTGTGTGTGTGTGTGTAAGTGTGTGATCATCCTTTACAAAAAATGTCTTCTTAAGCAGTTGAAGCTGTTTTGATTAGCATGCTTGTAAGAGACTGAGTGGGGGCTAGGCGGGAGGCGTAGCCCATAGCATACTGTACTGCTCCTCATGAACCTTACAGACTGCACAGCTCATCAGTTTATTGCAGAGCTGTTGCACAACAACACTGGAAACTGGCAGCCTTTGTGTATCTCCCAGACTACCAGTCTTATGGTTAATCTTGGGCTTATTCACAGTGCTAGTCTGTACTAATTGGCTGTGCAACAGAGACATTAAAACAAAGGCATGTCAGTTTTTTGGCATTCTTTCACATAGTCTTCAGCATCAGGGAGGTGTGTGTCAGTAGCCCATCACACCATTGTTATCTGTGTGTGTGTGTGTGTGTGTGTGCAAGAGATACAGAGAGAGAGCGAGGCAGTGTCCTGCATAGTGTCTGTGTGTATGTGTGTGTGTGTGCGTGTGTGTGTGTGTGCATGGCAAAGCCTTTCTGTCTAATGAGTACAGACAGTGCTCTGTCTAGGGTAGATTGGGAGGAGCACTTAACAGGACACCGGATGTCAGCCACCTTGGCTGCCTCTGCCGGATCAGCACACCACAGCCCTAGTCAGTTGTCAGTGTATTGACATGGAAACTGGGGACACGTTAGCCAAGATGGCTGCCTATGTACCCTGATAGAGCCATGCCATTACACCGGTTCATTTCTGTGTCAGGGCACAGCTTGATTTCAACACCCTGAAGAAGCAGGCAAGATTTTACAGTTAAATTTACAGGTAAATTAGCTTGCTTCTGTGACAGTTTATGTGATTTAGAAGGTACTAGAAAGAACAATCTGCAACTTCTCATTGCTATCTGATGGAATTTTTACGCACCTGCACACGCATAGATGGTAATGTAGTCTTTTATATGCTTGTATATGGAGCTATTTCAGAGGTCACAGGACCTCTTGGTAATGCTGTTCTTTAGCTGTGAATGGTCAGTTGGTCATTTTACCGTCATTGAAATGTTTTTTATTGCAATTGCATGAAAGCAACTCTTAGACCTAAATGCCATCATTTCCTGGCTCTGCCCACTAACTGAACTTGTCCCACTGGTGGATGTGGTGTGAGGCTGGTGTGACTGATGGGGGGCTGTTTGTCTTCCCCTGGTGCAGGAGTGCTGGCCCCGCTTCCCTGGAGCTCTGCAGGTTTGATGGCATCTCTAGGGTCCCTGTGGGGACTGTAATTGGCGTAGCAGTCCAGATTAAATTGACCTGGAGAGGGTTTAGCCATGGCCTCAGCCTCTCGTACCTGACTGGGTGCAGGCTTAACCCCACCACACTCAATGCACACACAAACACACACACACACACACACACACACACACACACACACACACACACACACACACACACACAAACAAACACATACATGCATCATAAAATAGGTGGTTGGGCTGAACTGACTGCTGTCAATATATTTTTTGATCCCTTCTGTTGAGCAACACATGCACATACACACACACACACACACATACACACATGCACAAGAAAAAGAAAGATAGATAGATTTCACAGAGCTCAATTGAGCTAATAGCAACAATACAGGAACTAGAGTGAGGAGATCTTCAGTTCTCCACACAGACTAGAAAGTCTCAGGGAATCTGTGCTCCACTCCTCTCAAGTGCTGTCAGAGAGAAAGGAAAAGCCATCCCACGATGGCTCATTACTGCTGCAGGTAAAGAAGAATGAAACCCAAACACATCCATTTGGCTTTTTTGTGGCCCAGAGATCTCGGCAAGATCAGAGGCATTGGACTTTTCAGAAAGTGTAAAACAAGGCAAAAAGATTTTTTTTTCTTTTCCGCTCCTCCATTGGCTTTTATAAAATCTAAAATGAAATGAAATAAAAAGCCAGACCAAAGAGAAAAAACAGCGTTCTCTCTCTCTCTCTCTCTGTCTGTTTCACTTTCTCTTCTATCTTGCTGGGAGATGGAAGTCAGTATTCTGGCTGCCTGCTTTGCTGTTGTAATTCTTCTTTCGGAATACCAATCACTAATTACCGTGTCAGAGTTTTTAAGTAGGATAATGAATCTGGGAGTGTTTCTGTGGCGATAATGGAATCTCCGAGAACAAAGGACCAACTTAATGAATGTGTCCTGAGCTTTTGATTGCTTGAACATATGAAGAGGCAGAGAGAGAGAGAAAGCAACAGAAAGAGAGCGAGAGTGAGAGAGAGAGAGCGAGGACACAGCCTAAGGATGGCTGGATATAATTGTATTGAACCAGGGAATGAAGATGAAAACATGCAGATGCATCTGTGTGTGTGTGTGTGTGTGTGTGTGTGTGTGCGTGTGTGTGTGTGTGTGTGTGTGTGTGTGTACGTCTGTGTGCGTGTGTGTGCATGTGCATATGTGTGTACATTTGTGTGTGTGTGTGTGTGTGTGTCTGTGTGATACTACACTCATTTTCAAATTGTGCAGATGAAATATTGATGTGCAGTAGTGGAGTGGAACAGCACGTGGTCCTTCTCTGATTTCACTGGCTGATGGTGTTAGGGCCGTAGGCAGGCAGGATCCCTGTGCCTGCATGGTGCAGCCGAGACAAGGGTGTGTGCAGCTCAGGGCTAGAGGAACAGTCATTTACAGCTGTGATGTTCATAACCATCTCAGGTCTTTGAATCAGTCAGGAGGAGAGACTACTTATTCAGATGCTGTCCACATACAACAGTGGACCAGTACTATGTCCAGGTGATAGAAGACAATGTGCATTAGAGGAGCATGCCTATGGGAATGGGCTCATTCCAGGTTAGTGAGTAGGCCTGTTCATTCAAAATGATCAATGTGGATGTTTGTCTCTCTCAGCATTGTCATAGTCTTTCTAAACTCCACTGGTGTCGTGCTTTGACAAGCACCTCATAATATAATAATAGCCCCTTATTGGCCACCAGTTCCCAGGAAAGGTCACAAAGTCTTAGGTGTCCCGCTTCAACCTCAGTGCCATTTTGGAAGACCTGTCAATAATGTCAATACCAATGATTTCAAAATGAAGAAATAAGTAGTTTTAATATTTTATCATTGGAGTGAGCTCATTTTCTGCACTCACAGTCTGTTTGCAGCGTAGAAAACACATGCAATTGTCAGCTGCAGTCAATACTGAAAGAGAGCTATCAGCATGTTCAGTGTACCCAGTAGGTTTGCTTATGTTTTCCTTGGTTCTTGCTAGGTGCTTTTATCCAAATAACACAAAAATCTCTACATTAAAAACAAAAATACTTGAAATCTTTTTTTTCAGTTGCACAACTTACAGAAACTAGTAATAGAAGAATTAGTTGAATCCACTGTACGATAAATTGTATTAAATACCATTGAAAATTGATAAATAAATTATCTAATTTGATGGCTCAGCCATACCTATGTCACAGACTCTATGTATTAGTTTGTAAAAATAAAAAGTAAAAATAGTGTCTGTAGTTAGTTTATAGATATTCTAAGGTTGTGTCTCAGCCACAGCCATGCCCCATAATGCAGACTCTAGGTATGGCAAAGGCAAACATTCATAAATGAGAAAAGATTATTTAAAATTGCCGTAATAATAGCGAACATCAATAGCGAACAATAGAGAACATCAACGCTAATGTCATCCAAGAATTAAGGTGTCTCTGACATAATCCTGAATAGACAATACATTAGAATAATTCTTGATTTTAATTATTTTGATGATCATTTTAATAATAGATATGATTATATTTTGAGAGTTGAGTCCTTAGAGCTAATAATGTTAATGCCTAGATGAGCTCCAGTGTGGGAATAACAGGCCAGCTCAAGGGCAGCCTTTCACTGGCAGCCTCTGATGCCCTTCTGAGGGGACAGATAGTCATCTCAAGGACCCTCCACTCCTCCATCCCTGCCTCTCTCTCTCTCTCTGCCTCTCTCTCTCTCTCTGGTGTTATCCACTTCAGTTCAGCCCCGCCAGATCGATCGAGTGAAAGAGAGACGGCATTTAAACGACCTCCCTTTTACTGACAGTCTGGCTGTCCTGTGGGCTGGAGGAGTGCACAGAGAGAGAGAGAGAGAGAGAGAGAGAGAGAGAGAGAGAGAGAGAGAGAGAGAGAGAGGACACAGGAGAGAAAGACTGAGGATGTGAGAGGCAATAATAAAGACACAAAAGTTCAAAATGAATATTATAAAAATTTTGTAAATAATAGTAAACGTGATAATAAAAAAAAAACAACTTTCATTTGGATAGGTGTCTGTGTGTGTGTGTGTGTGTGTGTGTGTGTGTGTGTGTGTGTGTGTGTGTGTGTGTGCGTGTGCATGTGTGTGTCTATGTGTGTGTGTGTGAGCGTGCGCATGTGCATGTGTGTGTATGCACATGTATGTATGCATGTGTGTGTGCAAATGTGCGTGCACATGTATGCATATGATGGGGGATGTGATATCCCCTGTAATGCTGTCTAAATCACAGGGAAAAAAGAATGTCCAAGATCTTTACACCGTCCCCAAATTTAGAGCCACGTTTTGCTCACAGGCATAGCAATTACTGGGTACTTAGCAGCCTGAACAGAGAACAGACAGAGAAAGAGAGAGAGGGAGATGTTGCCCCCTCCTCTGTTTGACACAGCTGGAGAACTGGCCTTAGGTAACAGAGATGCTGTTCAAAACCATATGCTACCTGTTTTTGTGGTTGCCATGCAGCCACAGTGTCTGTAAAGCTGTAAGGCTCTGTATATGTGGCTGCATGTGTACGTGTCTCTCTCTCTCTCTGTGTCTGTGTGTGTGTGTGTGTGTGTGTGTGTGCGTGTGTGTGTGGTAAAGTGAAAATATGGGTCTGTGTCTCCATGAGGTAGAAAACAATCAAATGCTAATCAGACCCTAAACACGAGGGTAGATTCTCTTATCACCTTGTCAAAGTGCTTCACTGTAGGGGGAGATACTGGGATTGCCCAGGGCACTTAACATTTCTTTACTGCTGAAACAGGCTCTTATGTTGCACAACCACACATGCAGAAATACAGACACACATGCACACACACACACACACACAGACACACACACACAAACACCATATGCACACACACACACACAAAACACATGCACGTGCACACTGGAAGCTGTTTGGTGTTTTGCTCCTCTTATGTGCTATTACAGAATCTCTCGTCTGGCTGTTTTCTTTTTTTTTCTTTTTGTCTGCTTTTGTGTGTGATGGTGATGCTTTCAGTAAGTAGGCCACATCAGTGCTGAGGGAAGTTTGTGTGTGTGTGTGTGTGTGTGTGTGTGTGTGTGTGTGTGTGTGTGTGTGTGAGTGTGTTCAGCTCAGCTTCCCTCTGCCCCTCAGTGAATTGCCTTTGGTAAAGGCACAGGAAGCCTGCCATGTCTCTCTTCTCTCTGTACACTTTTTCAAAATGAGAGTGCGCACATGCACATACACATAAACACACACACATACACACACACACACACATTGGGCTCATTAGATGTCTAAATGGAGGCCAGATGTCTGCAGGTTCTGGATTTTGGTGATGTAACAGTCTGTGCAGATGCTCGGCAGGCTCTCTCTCTCTCTCAAAGACAAAACACACACACACACACACACACTGACATACACATGCACAGAAAATGTTCATCCACACAAAATAGCACTCAGCAATGCTTGGGAAAAATGGTTAATTGATAGCACAGACACACGATACAGTATCTAAGGAAGCAGCATACAGTGATCAAACCTCTGACTTAAACTCATTTGGGCTTTTGTGTCTTTTTTAGAGTTCTCCAAAGCCAGCTCTCCAAATAAACAAAAAATGAAGAGGAGAGCTAGGGTTTTAATCATTGACTGAGTTAACGAGCCGATCAATAGGCCCTCCCCGGCTGACACGTGCCTTTATTGTTCTTAAATGAGATGTCAGCCGTGTCATTGGTGTCTTGCTTCCAACACTGTTTTTTACTCGTCATTACACACTCAACGGCCCAATGACAAGGCCCCGCTTAGTGACCGGTAGGGGACATAATTTCCAGGTCGTGACCCTGTGCTGCCGTCAATACGGCTAATTTTGATTTACCTTTTTTTCATTTACTAGCCGTGGAGGCATAGGGCTTTGTTATAGTGTCGTAAAGTGTGTGGTACAGGAGGCTGATGATAGGGCTTTAGTGTGGACATGTAGTATGTATGTGTGTGTGTATTTGCATGTGTGTGTGTGTGTTTGTGTGTGTGTGTGTGTGTCTGTGTGTGAGGAAACAGAGGAAGAGGCCATGTGACTGTGGAGCAGTGCTGTACTAGTGTTGATAGAGACTGCTATAAGTGGGGTGGGCTCATTATCACAGAGGACCTGATACAACACAACACTTTACACACACACCTGCTCTGGTGTTCCACTCAGCTTATACAGCTTATGGTTTCAAACCTGCTCTATCCTCACGCTCAGTCTACTGTCTTTAGCGCTCTCTGTCTCTCACTCACTCTCTCTTTCTCTCTCTCCCTCTGTGTCTCTCTTACTCCCTGTGTCTCTCTCTCCCTCTCCCTGGAGCTGAGAGCCAGGCTCCATGTCTCATTAACCCTTGCTCTGGATAAATCAAAGTGGAGAGGGTAAGAGGTGCACTGCTTTGTGCGCGCGTTTGTGTGTGTGTGCACGTGTATGTGTGTTTGTGCGCACATGTGTGTGTGCGTGTGTGTGTGTTTGTGTGTGTGTGTGTGTGTGTGTAGAGGCCAGGGCATCACTCCAGAGATAAGCTGAAGTCCGTGGTCCAGTGGGGTCCAGTGATGTATGGATCGTCGAGAGCTAATAGGAATGTATCGACAGAAAAACGCTGCTCTTATCCAGAGCATCCTCTGAGTTTGCACTGGGAGCTCCCCAAAGCAGATAAGAGAAACTTTAGAGAGAGCGCCAGGGAATGATGGAGAGAGAGAAAGAAAGAATGAGAGAGAGAAAGAAAGAGAGAGAATTAGACGAGGGTGGAGAGGTGAATAAATTGCTGTTTTTAACTTCATGACATTAATTTGTCTTGCTCTGGTTCCTTTGGGGTCTTGTACTGTACAGTAACACAGTGACCCAGATTGATGATTTTAATGACCATTAAATTAATGTCTTTCTTTGACAGTGCCAAAATGAAACCAATGTAGTTCTTTGTCATGCTATGTCTTGCATAGATCTGTGTGACCCTTCTACAGTTTTCTCTTGGTCAGTTTGAAGAGCTTTGATTTTGTGCACCTGACACATAGTAGCATTCTCTCTTTCATCATCAGGCCTGCTGGAGTGGTGTCATGTTGTTATTTGCCTGTTGGACACAGGCTGACTCCACCCCTGCCTGTTGTTGTGGATGCGCATGTCTTTGATGTGAAGCAGGTTTGATAGACAGGATGCACCATGGGAGGAGGCTGGTGTCCTTCAGTGTGTGTGTGTGTGTACGTATGTATTGTATTCATGTATTGTTTTGTGTGCGTATGTGTCTCTGTGCGACTCTGTGCGAATTTTTGACTAACATAGAGGTTTAAGTCTTATATTATATAATAATATAAGACACAAAACAGAAACACAGCAGAGCATGTAGAGTTTTTGGCTAATACATACGTGTATATATATATATATATGTGCGTGTGTGTCTGTGTGTGTGTATGTGTGTGTTTGTGTGTGTGTGTGTGTGTGTGTGTGTGTGTGTGTGTCTGCATTCAGCATGTTTGTGGGGGGTCGTCTGTGCCAACAGAGGGACATTACTCTTGTGTGACACCAGCCGATTGATCATGATGTAAGACTCAATTTCAGAGGGGGGACCTATAATGTTAGAGTCAGGAGGTTATCACTGACCAGACTGCACCTTGCACCCCTAGCCTAGTCTTATTGAGAGCTCCCTCCACAGCCTGGGGGAGGTGTGTGTATGTGTGTATATGTGGGTATGTGTGTGTGTGTGAGAGAGAGAGAGAGAGAGAGAGAATGTATTTCTGTGTGTATGTAGTGCATGTGCTTCTTCTTTTCTTTCTTTTGTCTTTTTTACTTTGCAAGTGTGCATTTTCTTGTGTGTGTGTACTTAAGTTTATTTCTTAATACACTCTCATATGTACAGATCAGTAGTTCTGAGGCTGATCATCAAAGGAAAAGCAGCCAAATCGTCTCTGGGATAAAACCAGAGGCTGGGGGAGACAGAGCGGGTGAGAGATAGTGATAGGTGAAAGAGGATGAAAAACACAAACATCCTCTAACTAAACAGAGAGAACAAATACAATGGTAAGTGCCATGTAATTCTCTAGTGAGGTGTTATAAAGTACTCCGGAGAGGCACTATTCTGGGGGAAACACAGTATAAATGCTTCACACACACACACACACACACACACACACACACACACACACACACACACACACACACACACACACACAGAAACACAAAACACTGATTCAGTCAGACACACTTACACAGCCAATCAACAATGTTATATTGTGTGTGCGAATTGAATTCTGGGCCAGCGGGCCTGTAAAGGACGATACAGTAAGAAAACCTCACAAAGGGAAGAGTTGCCCCATTTCAGATCACATCACACTGCTATTTAATCATTTACATATGGTTTACATATGGTATGGTTTGGTCCATGCATGTGAATCTCACAGTAGCCTTCTTTAATGTATTTAAAGCAGTCACACAAGATTAGAAACATCTAAACTGTAGAATCTACTTGACTGTGTCTTACATAAGCACGCATGTTAAGAATGGAGGTGTGCAAGTGGGACAGGTGAAAGTGAGAGAAGGAAAAACTAGAAAGAAAGGGAGTAAAAGAGGAGACTATAAAGGCACAGACAAAGAGCAAAGAGACAGAGACACAGAAAAGTCCAAAATATAAAAGAAGGATCAAAGAGATAGAGGGATAGGGAATGAGAGAGAGAGAGACACACACATAGGACTCATGTTGCAGCTCTCTTTTCTTTTCTCTCTTCCTCTCCTTCTGTCTCTCGCTCTCCTTCTATGTTCCCACTGGTCCACCCCTCTTCTCTTAGCTCACATTTCCTACACTCCTATGTTTATGCTATTATTACTGAGAGAGAAGCTGCACACCTCTGTCTGCAAAAATGTACTTGTGTGTGCGTGTGTGTTAGTGTGCGTGTGTGTATATGTGTGTGTGTATGGGGGGGCTATCAGAGATTTGTGTCGAAATAATTAGCCTGCTTAACGCACCATCTGGGCCACCATGCCTGGCTGGAGGCCTGTGCCAGATGCTAGCTGGCTAGTGTCGCAGAAACCACAGTGGACATGGCATCTCTGAGAGGGGGCAGCATTCCCTAGCTGCATTGCCAAGACAGGACTGCGGTGAAATATTGCACCCCCCACCCCCCACTCCCTCCTGTCTGTTTCAGTGCTGTGGGACGAATCATCCTTTGATAGCTTCATTAGCTGCAGTATCCAAGTGCTGTTTGTTAGGCAAGGCTGTTAGACAAGACTGCTGATAAGAAGGTTTGGTTTTTTTCTCCTCTTGGCAGAGGAGGTGAGATTGAAGGAGCCACCTTCACGTGGCTGCAATGTGTCTCCAGGGGAGCAGACTGGGAGACGCAACAGTGCTGCAGGTCGGTTGCGGAGAAATAAAAGACTTGAAATCACATTCTGATAACACTGGGAGCCCCAGTGAATTGCCAACGCACATGATGCCAATCGCCATTAAAAGCGGAGTTGAGAAAGTCTTTAAAACGCAAAACACCCTCTTGCGCTCAGCATTTACCACTTTTACGACACTACTACCCCCCCAGCCCAGCAGCCCCCCCTCTCACTGGCCCTCACCCAGTCCCCAATCTGCCCCATTATCTCTGAGAGAGCAGATGCACTTTAATGGCCATTCTGCTTCCCTCCTCTCCTCTTCTCTGGACATTCTCTTCCTCCTCTCCTCCTCTTCAGTCTCTCGCTCCCCTCTTTGCCTCCAATGACAATGGTTAAATATTTGTGGCAATCCGTGCAGCGGCCTCCGGTAACTTGATAAGGGACAGAATTTACTCGATGAGGTAAAAAGTTACTGAGCTTGCAGCATGAGGCGGCTCCTCCCAGAGGACTGTGGGAAACTGAATCTGCCTGCCTGGAGCTTCCTCTGTGGTAAGCACTTCTTATCGCTCCACCAACCCCTCCCCACCCTCACCATTCTACCCCTGAGCCTCCCACCCTCACCCTGGCAGGCAGGCCGATAGTGCTGGGTAATATCCAGTAACGGCAGCCTTTATGTGTGATCCAATACCCGGATCAATCTGGGGGCCCAAGAACACACATTAACCCCAGAGAGTCTCCTAGGAGCTCTGGGCGCGACCTCAGGGTAAGCCAGAGGACTGTGGGAGATGGGAGATGACTCACATATTGTGAGTTGCTGTATGGACATCAAGATTCTGCATCAACATGAAACTATTAAACAATTATATGAAAGTGTAAATTTCTGCTGACATCTCCCCCTTATTATGTAACATTGTTTTTAAATAATATGTATGGAGCTCAAATAAGTAATTTAAATGTGTCTATATAAAATAAAGTTATTTAGTTCATGTGTTGCTTTTTAAGTAAAAAAGATAATTTATAACTTCACTATAGAACGAATGCATTGTGTGTATTAAGTAACCATTACCATTATCCATTAAATAACCAGTACCAATTTGGTACCTTTTCAAGAGTAAATATACCTTTTACCTATATACCTATACCTAATAGTTCTTGAAAAGTGAATACACAGACATAAATTTTAATGTACTTATAGAATGTTATTGTACTTAGGGAACTATAGGGAACTATTATTATAGATTCATATCACTATGACACATAATAATAATAATAATAATAATAATAATAATAATAATAATAATAATAATAATAATGCCAGAATGGTAACTTTTAAGACTGTCTAAAATACAGCACACCATCCAGACATGTTTGCCATAACATACTGTTAATGTTGTTTCACACTATCCATGGCCCACGCTGAGCAAGAAAAAAGCTCTCAGCACCAAAACATTTTCATCTCTCAGCTGACAGCAAACCATTGCTTTGTTAGCCTAGCATCCATGTGTGAAATAAATCCAGCTGATTGGTATCCTCCCGACGGATGCCACAGTTTGTTAACTCCATCTGCACACAGCTGACGGCTTAAACAGCGTTGGAATTAACAGCCTCTTAGAGGCTGTCTGTCTGTGCAGGCTGCTGCTTTCTGAATTGTCATATTTGCCATCATGATTATGATAAAGCCGAGACCACCACACATCCCTCCTCATTTGCACATATTATAATTATCCCACAGATCACAAGCATAGACAGAGGGGAGAGAAACACAGGAGGCGAGATCTGCATCACCCTACTGGAACATGGACACAGAACTACGGTGCAGTGTAGGACCCAAACAGAGCACTGGGAAAACTTTGACAACAGCTAGGTCTAAGCAGACATTTTTAAGAGTGAAACCTGAGCAAGTTCTGAGTATTAAAAACAAGAAAAACTTGAGCCAAGCGCAATTTTTGTTGAGTAGCTAAGATTCTTCTCTTACCTTAATTGAAGGCTGTTTTTTTTCCTCTTCCAAGTTTAGGTCAGGACCTTGTCAAGGGGTAACGACGGAAGATTTCACATCCACAGGGGTGTCGCGCACACACACCAACACACATCCATACACCCATGTACACACACACACACACACACAGACAGACACATGCACACACGCATAGACACGTCGCAGGCCACTTGTTCAGCGATGACAAAAACCCCATTAGAGAAGCAGCTGTTGGGCTGACTAGCTGACTGGCTGACTGGAGGCTGGAGCTGGCGCCGCGTGGGTCAGGGGGAACCGGAGCAGGATGCTGCCCAGGGAAGAGGACCTTGTGCTGGGGCAAGGGGAGCAGCAGTGCAGGGTCTGCTGCTGAAGGGCGGCTCTTTTGCCTCTCTCCCCTGAATGAAAGCCATCCCTAAGACTGCATGGGTAATGAGAGACCGGCTCCAGAGATTTTAGCTTTCTTAATCATGTTCATAATTAATTCAGGAACATTGATAATTTCATTACATTCTTTTTGTCTTATCAATAAATGATGTGCCTGCACTTTTGGTCTTGTGTACGGGAGAGGGAGAGGGAGAGAGAGAAAGGGAGAGAGAGAGAGAGAGAGGAGGGAGAGAGAAAGGGAGAGAGTATGAGATGGAGGAGATGCAGAGAGTAATACTGCACTAAAAGCAAGTTGAGATGAATACGATACAAACAGCAAAGTGGTAATTATAATCTTTGACCCGACCACTGGCTGAACAATACAAAGTCAAGTGGCCACAAATAATTAATAAGGCCTTATGGTGCATGTTTGGAGCGACTGCGTTGGTGTGTGTGTGTGTGTGTATGTGTGTGTGTGTGTGTGTGTGTGTGTGTCTGAGGATGCTTGTATGTTTATATATGTATGGTGAAACAGATGCCCACAAGTTCAACAAGACATGCACACTGTCAGGTGAAAAAAACATCAACGCACTTTGTTGAGAAGAGAGTTCCATTCTGCTAGTCCTTCCCCTCCTCCCCCTTGTGTTCCTGCTCAAGTGAAGCAAGGTTCATCAGATCAAGTTTCTCTCCATTATATGCTCAGCTACTCAGCAACCAGCCCACCCAATAGCCCAGTGACTGCTCCTCAATTAAGAAGACAAAATGAGGAAGGGGGACAGAAACGGATGGCTACCCTCCAGTCTGGTCATGGAGGGCTAAAATAATGAGCTATTATGCATTTTTAATAGTTCGTTTTAGAATATTCAGAAGGCCACTGCTTTCCTGTCTTATATGTTAATAGATTTGCTTCGTCTGTCAGTGACCTAATGGGAGTTATGTCACAAACAGCCACAAAAATAGAAAAATCAAAATGAGAGAGACACTTAAAAAGTGACATAATGGATTTTCCTCCTCTTTCAGTGTTAGCCCCTAATATGGGCTTCCACGTGAGTGAATTAGCACAAGTGTGATTTTGATGCCTTTTGTAGTGCACCTGAGGAAAGAGGAATGGCTAGATAAATAGGCTGTGCTCTTTTGACAGATGACAGAGACCCAGCACACTGGGCAGTGACTGATCGGAGCCACTTGAAGGTCTAATCTGATAAGCGATCTGAATGAGATCGGCTCTGCGCGCGCAAATGCAGCCACTTAAGCCGGGCCAAGTCCCACTCAGGAACAATGATAGATGAAGAGTGGGTGGTGGGGGTGGTCAGATATTTTAACGCCAGTAAGGACACACACAATACAGACAACCACACGTTTATTTCATTGAAATGGTTCCCAATACAATAGTAGTGTAGTGTTATCTCTTAAGATCTATAATCACATTTGGAACATTAATATTCTATCATTCAGCAACCCATTAGGTATCATTATTCAAATGATATGAAGGTGTTTTTGTGAAACAATCATTTACAAATACATTTCATTTCTTTCTCTTGAAATGTTTAGAATGATTGTGTTGAAAGGTTTCCTCCCAGTCACATGTCACAGTAAACAGGATATTTGTCCTTCTGACATGCTGGGGAACAGAGCCTGCCTACAGTGTTATTTACAACTTGTCTGCACCTGCATGTGCCCTTCAGAATGCAAAAGCTCACCTCCTAGGAACAGACAAAAGACAAAGGGAGAAACGATTGGCCGTTCTGACAGCACTTGATATAAGGTGTTCATAACAAGTTTTGCATTTGATTTCTACTCTCCCATACCCATTTAATTTTAATCATGTTTTATGTGATATATGTGAACTACACCCATATGGTTGCCATTTTTCTCTCTCTCTCTCTCTTTCCTGTTCCTGTTCTGAGCCTCTGAGCCGCAGTGCTTGTAATGATGTCCTCCCAGCTGTGCTAAAGATGCTGGGGACAGAAGAGTAATCTGCAAGGGTTCAGGGGCGGTTAGCGGTAGTATTACCATAATAGCACAACCACTGCTACCTCTCCCTTTGTCCCAGGGGACCCACTGAAGGCCTAAGGAGGAGAGGCGCTTCATGGCCAAAAGGCCTCTTCTGCTTTGAGATGTGTGTAAGAGTGACTATCAGAGGAGTGTCTGCAGGGGAAAAGACGACAAGGCTGTGTCATGGTTCACAAGTGAAATTTTTGTGTATCTTTGGGTGAGTGCATATGGCAGAGGATTTAGGATCCAGGTCAGGTGTGTGTGTGTGCGTGTATGTGTGTGTGTGTGTATGTGTGTGTGCCTGGCAATTATTTACATTGACAGGTTAGAGGAAGGAGTGAGTTGAAGTTAAAGGGCATGGCAGGGAACCACCAGCTGCTCTCCTGCCCAAACGCAGATCTGGAGAGAGAGCGAGAGACACAGGAGATGGACCCCCTTGCCACAGAGACCCCCTCATCACCATGGCGCTCTCCTCATCACCACAGCGATCACCGTCAGGGTTGGCACTAATCAATTCGCTAAACCTGCAGGAGGGTGCAGCAGGATCACCACCCTGAGAGGTATATAATTAGGTTTCTCTCTCTGTCTCTCTCCCTTTCTCACATACACACACACACACACACAAGTGTACACATACGCTTTAACAGATCCATATTGTATATTACCAAAAACATCTGTGAGTATGCAAGTAACAAAGTGCCTGTGAGAGATCTCTGATGTGTGTATGTGTAAGTGAGTGTGTGTGGGTGTGAAATAGAGAGAGGCTTGCTGTGTCTGTTTTACAAGAGTGCTCTTCAGTTGTGGGGAGATGGAAGGGCGGGTGAGGTGCCATACTGGGTGGGAGGAAGCGAGCAAACGAGGGCAAGAGTGAGCGATCAGGGGTGCAGGCGAGCGACTGCTAATTAATGTAAGCATTTGTCAGTGATTAAGCTTTAAACAGAAAAGGTCAGCAAAGCGGCAATGCGAGGGGCTTCACGCCGCCCTGCTCTAAGGGCAATCTAAACCTTTCCAACCCAAATGGTAAAGATGCTATTCGGCAGGGATGGGGGGTGCACACCATTCATCCCCCAGGGATGGGTCATCACCTCGCCACCCTCTGCTGGCTCACCCCAAGTCAGACCTGGCGTCTATGCCATTTAAGGATGAAAAATAAGGCCTGAAACAAGATCAATAGGGGCTGGAGTATGAACCGGCGGTGATTAATTGACTGTCACCAATTAATGACGGAGCGATTACAAAGCATTGTCCGGAACATATTCGGCTGAAATGTGATGCTGGCAGACACCAGAGCATGTCTGAACACAGCAAACGCCCCTCCTCTCTGCATCAGATTGATGCAGCTATTCAGACCTATGCACATGGTGTGTAAACCAGTTCATTTCTTCAGAATATTTTGCTGCCAGACAAAATGATTACAATTTTAATTCATCATTAATACAGGAATGAAATAGTGATCCAAGAGTGTTTGTCTTTACTTTGCAAACATTAACACAGGGTAAAATCTAACAGGGCCGTTTTCAACCAGTTTCTGGTACAGACTACTCTCACACCACTCTAACACCACTTGAGTTCATTTCACAAGAAGTGTGTAGTGTGGCCAGAAATGCTATAGCCTTGCGTTTCTAAACCCTCTGTGAGGACTCAGAGCATGTCCCGAGGCACACAAACAGGCTTGTTAAAGGGAATGACTCCCAGCTATAACAGCAGTGTCGTGGAAGTAGGCCACTAACGGGTGGCTTGATGCAATCAATGCACAAGATTGTTTTGCGGCAGTTCAATTCTAATTGTGTTAGCAGATGATGTGGTCGGGTAGCCTGCTGCAAATGCCTTTCTGCAAGATAGGTATACTATGATAGGACATTTAATTTTGTAATGATTTCACATGACTTACTTGACTTACTTGAAGATGTTTTTATTTATGTGTAAACATGCAAATGTCTTTTTGACATGAAAAAAGCGCTCGTAAAATATAGTCTAATTGAGGCTATTTTTTCTCACTGTTATTATCTCCATATAATTTTTCGTTCAATAGTCTGCATACAAAGGCAACCAACCAGTATTCCTTTGCACCAATTGAAAATAAAAGCGTACACCTAACCCAAAATGTCAGGCGTTCAAGAGGAAGGATTTTAGTTTCTGAAGTTTCACCTTCACGACTTTCCGTACCTCCCTGCTTGTAGGAGGCGTGCTTTGTTTGTAGTGGAGGGAGTTTTCTGTCGGTTTGCATGCAACTTGTGCGCACTGCTGACCATCGGTGTGGAATATCATGGCACAAAACTACCAAAACGTCACCATCTCCTTAACACTGCCGATTTCTTGTCAGATTTGCCTCGGAAAGGTAAACGCGCTTGTGTTGAATTGCGCGCGTAGTTCGTTTAGTTGACACGAAAGTAGTCGGCTAACCTTAGCTCGCTAATTTAAAGGCTAATTTTGTTTCTGATAGGGCACAGCACAATTGTTCTTTAGCAAAGTATTAGCAAATGCACCCAGGTCAGCCATGCAAGTTACTTACTTGCTATTGTATGAATTACCATTCATCAGTTTGGCAAACGTTACAGTATGGAGCATTAGTAACGTTACAGGCGTGACGGAAACATTGTAACGTTATCAGAATGTTTGACTAATGTTACTCGACTTTGCAACAGTGTATCAAAGAGCGAGGCCTTTTGCCTGAGGCTGTACTCCAATTAAGTTAAAGTTTAATTTCATTTTTCTCTTGGTTAACGTGTTAGTTAGCCTGTGACCTAGGTGCAGGCAAGGCTATTCCTAGTAACGTTAGTGTGTTTAGACCTTCGTGAGAACAATGGCAAACTAGCAATGTTTGTTATGCAAGACGTCTTACTCATCTACTCGTCTTACTCGCTTTGTGCCCTTGGCAAACAAGGTCTATAGGTCTAAACATAAAGGCTATCTGGCATTGTTACCTGTGTATAATCTTGGGAGGGGGAGTATTGACAGGTCTAGGTAATGTTGTAAAGTCACGTTGTATACTCACTGTACTGTGTTGTATGCTCACAATTGTGTTTAATGTAGGTCCGACAGCCAGTGGTCTGCTGCAATCATCATGTTTTTTGCTCTATCTGCATGGAGGTTTGGCTTAGCAAGGCCAGCCAATGCCCTACCTGTAGGGTGCCCATCACCCCTGACAACCCCTATAAGGAAATCATAGGTGAGTTGTTGTGGAGGACTGAATTGTTAAAATGTATGTGTTGGCTTTTGTTAGAGTGTGCTCTCACATTTTCACATTTCACTTAGTTAGGCCTTACTCGTGATGGAATAGAACTCATCCTAAATAAAATTCTAACTTTTAAAAACGCATGCAGTAAATCAAATTAATTCACATCATGATGTGGGCTACTAGACTTTCCTTCTGTGAGTGACCTTGAAGTATCACAATATTGTGTGAGATTCTTTGTCTGCATTTAATGTGTTTACACTACTGATATATGCATAAAGTTAAACGTATATGTTTGTATTTGTAATTTGTTGTTTTTTTGCCCTCTCCATAGGGGCAACAAATGAGGGTGATACTCCTGCAAGCCCAAACATGAAGAGACACCTGAGGAAGACCAGGGGAGAGCTGCTGCTGAAGGAGTATGAGGTAGGCAGACATTACTTGACAGTCCATCTGTGTCATGCTACACTGCATGGGGGGCAAATGCAAATCTTCTCCTTACATACTGCATGTTGTAAGGAGAAGATTTGCATTTGCCCCCCATGCAGTATAGAAACTAGGCCTATGTGCTATGACGATTATACTCTTTGCAGAGGACATCATCATCGATGGAATAAAACAATGCAAACATCATGCCACAACTGTAAAATGTATACAGTATGATTTGAATGACAAAACTTTAACATTAGACAGTATTGTGATTTGCATTGTACACAGACAGTATGGGTTAAATAAAAGCAGAAGCTCTATGGATATACTACCTTGTTTAATGAATGTGTGCCAAAAACTGATTCCTGAGAAATATTTCTATCTTGATATTGATATACATTATGAAAAACGTATGTGAAGGTGAAATGCATACCAAGTGGTATTGTTGCACCATAGAAAATGATAGATCATGTATTGTATGCATGTATGAATGAAACATGTTCAGCAGTGGCACATTACAAACTAAATAATTATACACTACACAATAAATCGGGGAATAGTTAAATAGAACATGTTGAAGTTAAAAATTTGGTAACACTTAATAATATAATATACTATAATATATACTATATATAATGTATACTATAATAACTTCCATTTTTTATGTAATTAAAGAAAAATTATTAGGTATGAAGAAATCTATTTAAAGGTGACAGAGAATGGAAAATCAATTTTGGCTTGGTTTTGATGAATATGGATGTTGTGGTGAATGTTGTGGCTGAATGTGGTTTAATGGTTGGGCATGGTCAGAGCTATCATGAACATGAGGCATGTTTGTGCCCTCCTTCATGTGAAAATAGAAAACAGAAATGTTACCAAAAATCTTTTGTTTGCTTGTAATTTGCTGTGAATAAAATGAAAGTGTGGTCTTTGGAAACCAAAATCAGCCCAATCAGTTCAGGATTCAAAACACATAAAAAAAATAAAAATGAAAAAATTAATTTGCAGGCTCAGCCTGCTAGGCTAGTTTCCATGAATTTTGGCAATTCTGTGACTGGATAGTGTACGCACCTCCACACATATGCCTCTGCATTGCCATGCCATCCCAGAGGACTACCTGTGCAACCTGAGTGGGCTGGAGCTACTGCTTCAAGGACAATAGCAAAATGGAAGGGCAGAGGGAAATCTGTCAGAAAGGAGGGAGCACCACTTGCAAAACTATTCCCTAGGGCATTGTCTTGCTGTTGTTTCTCCACTGCACCTGTCAATTGCATTTGCTCCAAAGCAAGTGAAACTGATTAACACTCATCACTAAAATCACTAAAACTTCCTAAGAGGACAAATTGATATCCTGGAAGTTGAATGAACTTTGTGTTATTGTGATAATTGAGCTCTCCCTTATTTTTTATGAGCAACGTATGTTAAGCTGATTCCATATTATATGAATTTACATTTAATGCTACAACTTAACTTGGGTTATAGTAGTTCCTTCTTTGTCACTTTGAGTAAGATATTCATTTTATTTGTGTCTTTATTTCACTGAACTTCCCTTGTAGTTACCCTAGTTTTTTAATGGAATGACCCATACTCACACCTTATGAAGGAAACTTGATGAGGAAATAAGAGTTGAAGTAATGCAAAATTTTTCCAAAGTTAATGAATATTCATGTTAAACAGCTTTGACCAAAATCATTGTGATCATCACTTTTTCCATGATCAAGCAGCGCTAATTTTTGGAAACTGGGTTTTGTGTAATGTAATTAGGTATCTAGAACAATATACATTTATGTTATGCTATGATATGATGTGCAGTAGGAAGACAAACATAAGACAATAGATATTTAATGTTCCCTTTTCTTTTCTAGTAAATTAGTTGTGCGCAGCCACGCTAACTGTAAAGTGCTTCTTTGTACTTGATCTCGTGACCTGTGACCTTTTGTATTACTGTTGCCATTCTCCACTGATAGCTGCACCAGAGCACAGCTCACCTCTTCTCTCTTGTCTGTTAACGTTCTGCCTGGCACGGCAAACGGCACTTCTCAGGATGAAATTGAGAGCCTGGCGAGGGAAAATGAGGAGCTGAGAAACAAAAACCGCGCCACTGAGACGCAACTTGAAACGTTCCTGGAGCCCCGCACCGTATCGGTGTCCGGCGGTGAGCACCGGAGCCTTGACACTGCCGAGCTGGAGGAATGGGCCAGCAAGCTGCGGGCTGCCACCGACCTCTATGAGAAGGTCAAACAGGACGTGGAGAAGTTGAAAGAGGTAAGGTCATGTGTTTGTTCCCCTGTCGCCAGTGAAGACTTTATCTGTAAACAGAATAGATGAATTTTACTTTTACATTATTACATTACACAACTTTCTGGCCATGATTTTTTCATTTATAATAAATTGTTAATGTAATAATAATGATAATAAAACATCTCTGGCGTTCCTACTACAGTTGCCAATTAAAAAAACAAAAAAAACAAATAGCAACAATGTTTTCACAATCCAAGTGGATTTATTTGCAGACCAAAGAATAGGAACCAGCAGTGATAATGTTTTGTAGAGTTATGTTGACTGACAAGGTAATTAAAGTTTCATTCAGTTTTGGTTCTGTTGGCTCACTGGTTCATTGTTTAGGCAGATCAAGGCGGCCGAGAGAGCCTTCATTCACCCAGTAATGAGCCATTTAACCATCAAAGAGGCTAGTAAATTAACCTTAAAAATGTTGCCTGGCTTGCCTTTATACCTTATTCACATTACACAACTTTACCACAATGTCTTGGTTGCTCTGTGTCATCCTGTAAATCTCAGAACAAAACATTAGATCGGAGGTCAATCGTCTACAAATCTGTGATGAGTGTGAGCAACCTTCAGATGCAATAAAAGGCAATCACTGCCTTGTTTGGTGACTGGGACAGGGTATTCGGAATGCTACATCTGTGGAGAAATTGTACACGACTGACTAGCAAGCTTTTCTGCAGGGCAGAGAAGGAAGGAAGGTGTCCTAAGCGGAATAAAAAAATATTTATATATTTTAGGTCTATATATGTTCTGAATTGCAATGGAATAGACTGTGTTGTGCATGTAGTCCATCCCATTCATTCACTCAGTTTTAAACTAGAGTGAATATATGAATATTCTCTAAAACTATGATCCAAAAAATCTTATGTTAGTAGTGATTGCAAGACAGCTTGTTTGAGAGACGGTTAACGACTCTGATAGGGTAAGGAAGGATACTTGACTGGGAGATATTCTACTGTATGTTGGGGTTTCTTACGAATAAACATGTAGTTTGTACACCTCGGTCACTGATCAGTGCAACAAATAGATCATTGGTCACAAGAAAGCATTTGAAGCATTGCAACATTAAGGGCAGTGTCAGCAACTGGTCATCTTGGCTAAAATTGTGTAGTCTAAAATTGGTTTAATGCTGGAATATGCACAGGAGTAACAAGAGTAAACATTAAATAATCAAAAGAATTGTTAGTGAAAATACAGGCCTTGAAAAATCACCATGTCCAGATTCAGGGTTATGTCTCAATCTATATCCATCTTTATTTGCACACTAACTATAGGTAGTCTTACCAACTCTCCAGTGAGGTGAAACACTGGCTATGAATACCAGGCGTGGAGTGGGCTATTGGCTTTATTTCTCTGAAAATGCTGAATCAAGGAAAATAAAATGTGCATCTTTTCTCTTTGTCTCCCCAAGGCAAACAAAACCTTGCGAGCCCAGAATGTGGACCTTGTCCAGGAGAACATGCGCTTGAAGGCGGAGGTGGAGAGCCGCTCTCCACAGAAGTGAGTAGTGAGATAAGATGGGCTCTCTTCTCTGCTTTTTAATGGCACTAGTATAAGTTTCCTGCTTATTTTTGGGAAAGACACCTGATAATGGGGATAATCCAGTGGGGTCCTGCCCCACCCCATTGCACTGAAAGTTTGAATTCAAAATCCATAGATGACACAAATGCACACTGATAGTTTAACTAGTGTCACAGACTTGCAATGTAGTGCTCAGAAATCAAACCCGGGTCAACCAGTTTCCTGTTAGTGATGCTACTCGCTGCTCCACCACACCACCAATTAGTTATATAATTACATAGCTGTAGTTATGGACAGCCTATAACACTGACACTGGTTTTATTTTGTGTGGTATATGTAATACTATGTGGCACAGGCCTGATGTGGAGTATTGTGCATATTTGAGAGTTTTATGTTCATTATTGTACATATATTGAATGAGATTAAACACAATAAGTAGGAGACATTTTACCATTAGTATTGTTTGTGCCATCTCTGACTGTCAGGCTGAAAAGACTCAAATCTGATCTGATTATTTTCTGTGCTGTGAGGACAGATAGATTTTTTTCTCAATCAGATATGAGTAAGTGATGTGAATCAATTGTCAGATTAGACCATTAGCATCTTGTTCAAAAGTGAATAAGAATTCTAGTATATTTCTATTTAAAACTGGACTCCTCTGTGCTTAAAAAGTGTATTAAGACTAGGTCAATATGACATGGAACTGTACTGTCATTTCGGTGTAATAATCAAGGAAGTGTGTTTCTTTCAAATCCATTTTAGTAATACAGACAATGATGAAACGCAGGTCCTATTGGTTTTCAGATCCACAACTAGTTAATGATAATGATAATAGTGAAACTACTTATTCCTTTGTAACCTGTGAGTGCACGAATAACGTCATCATTGCTTTCATACTTATATGCATGCTCCTCCCTCAAAAAGAAATGAAATCCTGTATATAGCCCTCACCCATGTATTAACCTCATAGATGAGAAGAAATTTTTAACCTCCTTTACCTCCGTTAATAATCAGGAAATTAAGGTATTTATTAGTGGTCAGTCGATTAAAAAAAGAATTTAATTAATCACAATAGAAAATTTAAGGTAATTAGAAGTAGTCACAATTAATCACACATTTAAAGTTCCAGAATTGTCCTTTATTTTTTTGTGAAGAAAGAATGTCACACATGCCACTAGTAAGTGCAGACTTCAGCAAAGTGGTGCTCCTCGGGTTCCTTTGCAAATAGTCTATGATGGGGGCCCAACCTTTTTCAGCTTGTGAGCTACTTTTGAAATGACAGGGTTGAAAACATCGACCATGTGATATTTTTTATTTTTTTTTAAACCATCTCCCAGTTATGCTGTTTGTATTCTGCGAATAATATCAAAGAGAAAATCTTTCAGCTCTGGACAAAGCTCTCGAAATCTTAACAGGAGCTGTAGGCCAGGCCTACTGTGCCATCTCGCATCAGTGCACAGCACGTTACCTTAGAAGAGAAAAGACACTAAAGACTCCATTTACCACAATGTAGGCAGTAGTTTGCAGCAGCTGCAGACTTTCTATGCTGGCCACTTTTATGTCATCTGCGTGTCAAAACCAGAGCAAAGGAAGGTGCTGGTGGGAAGTGTGGCATATGCGTCTGCATGATTAATTTGCATAAAAATATATTTTTTTGTATTAATCACATGTGTGAACATGTTAACATTGACAGCACTATTTTTTAATATATATTATTTACGATATCATTTGGGCTACTGCTAATGCAAACTGTTTCTCATCTTCTGGAGCCCATATGAAACACAAGCTACCTAATTTTTGGAGATATTTCCTTGCTACGTTTAATGCTGCTCCTGACAATTCTGTAATCACTTTCCACTTCCAGATAAATTCAGATTTGAGATTTACTTTAAAAGGTACCGTGTAACATCACTGAAAGTGGAAGTTCATTTGTGTGCTTTGGGCAGAGACTTTAATGTTTCAACTTGAAATTTTAACTTTAAATATCCAATGACTTGTTTATAACACAGTGTCATTTTGTTGTTGGTGAAGTGTATGACTCATGCCATAACATATCAATGTAAAGATGCCTGGCATCTTGAAAAATGGATGCATTCTCTGATGTGCACCATCAAGAGAGGGCAATCTTATCTTGGCAAAGAAAATCTGCTTTGAATGTGAATGTTGCCCATGAAACATGTTTGTATTGCATGTGTCTCAGGTATGGCCGGTACACTGTGGCAGCTCTTGAGGCCAAGATCCAGCAGCATGAACGTGATATGGCTCACCTGAAGAGAGCACTTGAGCGGAGTGACCAATACATCGAAGAGCTGGAGGCACAGAGAGACTCAGGAGGCACAGGAGCCAGCAGGTCCAAAGAGGATGCCCACTCTGAGGGCGCACCTGCTGGGGATAGCCACACGGGTCGTCCCTCAGGTGATCGTATCGTTACCATGCGCAGGAGCCTGAGCAGAATGGAGGAGACTTCAGTGCGTACAGATTTGGATGGGGAGCCGTCTGGTTTCTGCGGCGATCAGGGCCTCCTGCTGACAACAATGTCCAAAACGTTCCAAGACGCTGCCACTCCTCACAGAGACACTGGGGATACCAGAGGGTGTGGCTTTGTCAGCCCAGCCACACCCTCTACAGCCCTTGGCAGCCTGAGCCTAAGAAGCCCATTGGTGCCAAGTGAGGGGAGGGCCCGGCCTCGGTGTGGCCAGGGCCGTGGTCCTCTCTCATATCTGCGCAGGCTGAGCTTTGATGGTTGTGGCTCCAGTGAGGCACCCAGAACTGACAAACCTGCAGCCTCCAAAAATAGCATGCAAGCGTCATTACTGTGGGTGACCCAGCAGTCTCACAGAGGAGGAGACGGCACTGCTGAGTCTCCCAACATCACCCACAGCAATGCACATGCCCGAAGCACTTCCAGTGAGGCCTGCATGGATGCAGCCTATCAAGAGAAGATGAGCGAGTTGGACTCCTTGATTTCTGATGGTGAAGGCCCACCTGCAGGCGCCCACCTCACTTTGCCCACTACAGGACACAAGACTGGCCTGCTGGCCCCTGGCACCACAGACTCTGCTTTGGCCTCAATAGATCAGACAAACATCACCAGTGCTGATGCCACCTTGAGGCTGGGGGCAGACATACAGGACAGCAGGCAAGGAATGACAGATAGACCAGATGTGACCCCTGGGACCTCTTTTGAGATGAGATCATCATCATCATCATCAGCCCAAGTGTCCAAACGCAGGTGTTCCATTGGTGCTCTCACCTCCAGTCCATCTAAGATGTCCAAATGCAGTTGAATGCCCCCTCTCTTGACCCTTTATGGCCTGTGGTGAATGTCAGCTAATAAATGAGCAAGAGGAAGCTTGTAGGCTATGATCACACCATGCTAGCCTTAATCTAGCTTTTATCAGTCACCGTGCTTTTAAAGTGTTGCTTTCTCGGGCCTCTCATCTCAAGTATTGGGGGTCATGGGCAGTCAGTGAATACTAACTGTTCAAAGTTGCAGTTTCTCTGTGGCAGCTTATCATGCAGATATTGTGTTGGACAATTTTTAGTTCCCTTTTACAAATTATGAAAGCTTAGATATTGGCTTAAAGTTAATACTTGGTGTTTTTAAATATTTTGTTTTGACAATCTCCATGGTATTTTATGCTTTTTTAACAGACTTGGATTTGAAAAAGTTTTTGTAAAGATTTATTTTCTCAATTGATTACCTGTCTGTCTGCATAACTCATTGTATGCTATTTTTTTTAACAAAATATAAAATAAAAGCAGTCAATGGTAGCCTGTGGGCTATATGTATGTACTGTAACCATACATTGAACTCTTTTAAAAGCCAGTTAGTCTTCATCTTTTGCTCAGAATCACCATTTAAATACTAAATAGGCTACTCGTAGCCTGTTGAATCATAGTCGATAATATGTCTTGTGGCTAATTTTCTCTTCAGAATTTGAAGACGTTGCAAGAAAAGATAAGGCTTCTCAGTAGTTCTTACTCTCAGTCTCCGACACATTTTCGTTTACGTTTTCAAGGCCTGTAAAATACAAAAACTTAAAACCTGTGAACCTGAGTTGTTAGCAACGCACAAGACTACTGGCAAACTTCCTGAAATGATAAGTGTAACGTTGCATCATCACAGCAATTTTAAGTAATTATATTTTTTACTAAAATGTAACACTTTATACCTTACACAACTAGACAAAAGTCGTCTCTGTCTTGCTCTTGCTTCATAATATACTTAGTTGACACGAGAACACCGGTGCAACAATAGTCACCTGGCACGCTTGTCTTTATGGTGGCTCTGACATCTCAACTGAAACAAATTGGTCTTTTATGCTCCCATCATTAAAGCGTGATCATCGCCGGATGAGCACTAAACAAATTGATTTAATATCCACCGTAACCTTGTACACAGTCTTTAAAGAAATTAATACATCCAAATGAATTAACGCTTCATTTGTTCAAACGCACTACGGTTAGCCAATTAAAAATTCATGCAGTGATTAGAGGTTTGTGAAATATACATGATATCGTTAAATTTGCATACTGAATCAAGGCATTGTGCCGTGCTGCACAACAACCTCTGTGAGCAAGGTCTTTGCGGTGTCTTGCCTTAGCATCAATGTCAATATTTTCTCTTGAGCATTGGCGATGACATGACAAGCTTTTGAAGTCAGCTTTGGGCATGTAAATGAACACGATTTCTTCTGGGCAGCCCCTAATTGCCGGACTGGCCCGCGGGCAGACTGTATTTTACATTGAGAGATGATGACCGTTTGAAATCATTTCCAGTTTATAGGGCTATATGACATGACTTTTCTGCGGCTTGAATGTCATGACACACTTGCGTATTTCGCTGAAGACTTCTGTAGCCTTCGATGTCTCGGGCTATTTGGATAGCTGGACCCCGGCAACTACTTGCCTAAACGTAAAAAATGTGTAGTAGTAGCCTTTAAAATGTAAATATGATACAGCATCTTGTTTTCACTTTGGATGCTCCAATGACTAGGCTTAGATAAGCTACCTGCCTGCCCGTTTTTCATTGCATGTAGATCTAATGTACAGCATGGACTTGGGCTACAAAATAGTTTGTTAGAACAAGCAAAAAATAACATCCCTGTATACATGTTATTTAGTGTTATAGGCACATGAGGTTTATGGGTTTGATCGCTTATTTAAACGCATGTCGGTGTGCGCATGCGCGGTTGTTCCACAGGTGTGGAGCCCTTTGCTGCGCTCATATTCGTGCTCGTCCGGTTCGGAGAGGAGAAGGGGATAGGACAGGAGATGAGAACAGAAGACGGAGATAGGGGGAGAGGGAGAGGCGAGAGTCACTTGCGCTGGAAGCAGGCCCGTGATCTGTCAGGCTGCACTGTTCAATGTCTCGCGAGAGAAGGCGCGCTCACTTGACGAGATCTGAGGGGCTCAGGTGTTAGAGCACTTCTCATCCCTCGCGCTGCCGAGCGGCAGACAGACACGCGCGACCAAGAGACTGCAGGCATCTTCGCTGCATTTCGTGGGCTCGAAGCTGCGCATCATTACCGCCGGACACACTAACACACACACATACCCACATACCAAAAGGGGATTTGTTTATTCGACTTGTTTTTTTTTCTTTGACAGTTCCTTTCCGGTTGTTGTTTTCTTCCCTCGACTCTCGGGCACTTTATCTATCTGGTTTTGAAGAGGAGAAGCTCGCAAACATGATGTCCATGAACAGTAAACAGCCACATTTCGCCATGCACCCGACTTTACCGGAGCACAAGTACACGACTCTGCATTCCAGCTCAGAAGCCATCCGAAGAGCCTGTCTGCAAACTCCACAGGTAAAGATCCCCCTAAAAACTTCTTTCGCTGTCCTTCTCCGGTAGACGAGGCGCGTGGAAGCTGTACAGCGCTGCGAGGCACATTCTGCCAAGCTGCGCGCTTAATGTTTTTTTCATGTATTCCACGGCAATCATCTGAAACGCCTGTGATCTTTTTTGAAAGCCATGCTCAGTGAAGGCTCCGACTTCTCCCTTTTTTGTATTAATTTTTATGACTCGAAGCTTCTAAAAGGAATATTCTCTATGTGTTATGTGTTGACAGTATTCCCCAGCTGACATATCCATTTATTCCTCTGTTTTTTTCTTCCTCCTCTTTTTCTCTGTACTTTCCCCTCTCCTCCCTCTCTCTATGTATCTGCCCGCTGCTCTGTGTTGCTTTCTCACTTACTCTACGTTTTCCCAATCCTTTCTCTTGGGCTGCTGTAGCTACAGAGCAACATATTCGCAAGTCTGGATGAAACTCTGTTGGCCCGCGCCGAAGCTCTGGCGGCCGTGGACATCGCGGTGTCTCAGGGCAAGACTCACCCATTCAAGCCGGACGCCACCTACCACACCATGAACAGCGTGCCATGCTCCTCTACCTCCACCGTGCCACTGGCCCATCACCATCACCACCATCACCATCACCACCAGAACCTGGAACCTCCAGACCTCATGGACCATATCAGTTCCCCATCGCTCACCCTCATGTCCAGCGCGCACGATGGGGCTGGAGGTGGAGGCGGTGGAGGTGGCGGGGGTCTGATCTCCACCTCGGCTCATCCACACTCGCACATGCACGGCTTGAGCCACCTCTCTCACCAGGCTGCTATGAACATGAATTCGCCCCTGACACACCACGGGCTTTTGCCGGGACACCATGGCGGTGGTCAGGGCGCACCGGGACTCACCAACAATGGACTGCCCTCAATCAGTGATTCGGACACAGACCCAAGGGAGCTAGAGGCTTTTGCTGAGCGTTTCAAACAGAGACGGATCAAGCTCGGGGTTACACAGGCGGACGTTGGCGGTGCCCTTGCTAACCTGAAAATTCCCGGTGTGGGCTCGCTAAGCCAAAGTACCATTTGTCGATTCGAATCGTTAACTTTGTCGCATAACAATATGATCGCTCTCAAACCTATTCTTCAGGCGTGGCTGGAGGAGGCCGAGGGTGCCCAGAGAGAGAAAATGAACAAACCCGACCTTTTCAATGGAAGCGAGAAGAAGCGAAAGCGAACGTCGATAGCAGCGCCAGAGAAACGTTCTTTGGAGGCTTACTTTGCCGTACAACCCCGACCATCCTCTGAGAAGATAGCAGCGATAGCAGAGAAATTGGACCTGAAAAAGAATGTGGTGCGGGTATGGTTTTGCAACCAAAGACAAAAACAAAAGCGGTTGAAGTTTTCGGCAGCCCACTGATGGATGGACACGTTGTTTGGACTGGATTTGGGGACCAAGGAACACATACACAAACATCTTTTCGGTCTGCTTTTGACGCGGAAGAATTTCAAAGCGGTGTGGCTATACAGACAAATGATTCTTACTCGGTTTTGTGAAGTTTGATAATCCAACCGATTTATTTTCACGAAACTGGTGAATGTGAAGTATGCAAATAACAGGTAATCCAGACCAACTCATTTCACAGTTGATCTGATGATACACAACAGTCCTAGTGATCTCTGCCTTTTGGAGGAAAAAACAACAACTACATTGCGATACAAATTGAAGTTAAGCTTTACTTTTATCGAGTTACTTTTTTCCAGTAACGCTTATTTTAAATTATTAAAACAGCCATTGAAGGATTACCTCATTGTTTAGCGCTATGTTGTTTTACTGATTTATGTATTTATTTGAGTATCTATTTATTTACTTAAATATTTATGTATTTATTTATCTGTTTGTAAAAGCGTTCGGATGCTACTAACTTTGGATAAGCCCAAAAACAGGCTTCATAATATCAGTCTTAACCAGTTATCAACGAGTTCTCTCATTTCGTGTTCCAAAGGTCTGTCTCACTGGAAAATATAAAACGAAAAAGGCACGAGAGAAAGATTATGAGTCCCTTTCCTCATCTGAAGGAAAACGGAGGTTGGCCATCACCACCCTGTTTATTTTGAATTTGCACTGAAATTTGCTGTTTAGATTGGTTAGATTATATTCAAGAGATTCTTTGTGTACATACAAGATAACACGTGATCACAGAACTATAAGACGAGTCCAAATTTTCTTTATATCCAAAAAGATGTTTCGATATTTTGTTGTCATTGGCATTTCTTGCCCTACGAAAATGTCCAGTGATGGACTTATTTAACACTCGCATGATTCAGACAGTATACTTTACATTCAGACGAAAACAAATGTATTCTGAAATATAAAAAAGATAATCTTATTTCTTTTGTATATTTTGGTTTGCAGTGCAAACATTCTATGCATTTACAAAAAACAAGCACTACATAGAGTATCTACTGGTAGGCCTTTGTGGATGGTGTAAAATCACTGTTAATGCCTGTTTTCACACATTGACACAGCGTTGTTTGTCGTGTTAATTGTTAAAAGAAAAAATGACTTAAGAAAAAAGTTTGTGTAAGTAATAATTTATTTTGTGCACACGTATGTTTACAAATGAGGCCACATGTGTGTCACACTTTCATACCTGTGCACCCATCCGTCCGTGGAGCTGTCTCCTCTGTTGTCCTCTCTTTCTGTTTTACATGCTCTCACTCCATCTTCTGTCCATCATTCTGTAAGCCAAATCAAGCAGAGGGGTCCGAGTTCCTAGCGATCTTCTAAATAAATGAACGAAAGAAAAATAAATACTGTCTTCTTGGTTCAATGTGTGTCAATGGTACATATTATTATTATTATTATTATTATTATTATTATTATTATTATTATTGTTTTTGTTGTTGTTGTTGTTGTTGTTGTTGTTGCTGCTGTTGCCCTATAGTAGCCTAGAAGTATCCCAGTAGTCGTTGTGTAGAAGTGTAAGTAGGCTAGTATAGTCTAGTTCAAATGTTCAGTGCACTATGGTCATGTGACACGAAGCCACGTTGATGCCAGAAATTAGTAAAACAAGACAGACTGCAGTGGGCCTGTAGCTGCACTGTAGTCCTAGGCAATGTAGTCCAAGCCTGTTTCCAGATTTCCAAGCTTCCAACTTTTAAGTTGGTAACGAAATGTACCACACGAGGAATCAGACTGAATTATCATGAAAATAGATAAGCTTAGTGTAAAAAAAGTTATACAAAGATGGTTCTTTCTAGCTAGTTGTTCTAGCCCAGTGGGCCCACAAGCAGTAAACCGAAACTGGAAAAGGCCACTTCCACACGGATGGAATGTGGCATGTAATGGTAACGTAGCCTATTTGGTAATGTAGGTATGGAAAGGGCAACGATTTCTGCATTACTACTACTACTACTACTACTACTACTATTATTATTATTATTATTATTATTATTATTATTATTATTGTGGTGCCTTTTTATGATATAATTAGATGTCCTTCTACAATGGCCTATGATGATGCTTGATGGGTATTCATTTCATTTTTGGTTCAGTGTTGTCTGTTAAATCCTGTCTAGATTTAAAACTAGACTTGAGCTACTGCACAAACAGTATAGTAAACTGACTGCACAAACTGGAACTGGTATTATTTATCAGTCACACTTAGAAATACACTAAGGTGTAGAGAGGGCCTATAATATTTTAAAATAAAACTCAATAATGACATTATTATTATTATTATTATTATTATTATTATTATTATTATTATTATTATATTAACCGTGTAATAATATTGATAGTGTTAATGTTTCTATTTAAACTTGTTTTCAAGCGCTGCAATTTACTCACAGTTAGCTAAATTGAAATACCCTTGATTCGGTTTATTAAATAATTCATGCGCTGAGATCTTGAAAATTAATAAACGGAATACAACAAGACACTAATTAAAATCAGGAGTAATTATTGTGTATAGTCTAATGGGAGGTGGCCCTTGGATGCAAGTTCCGCATCGGACCCTACACCAGCATTTTCCAAACAAATGAACAGCTAATTGGGAGATTAAGGTAGGTAGGCCGCTGTTGTCTTTTTGGGCTCGACTGTTTATGCATGATTCATCTGACGGTATTTCTGTGACGGTATGTAGCCCAGATATCAGATTCCGCATGGGGGAGGTTCGGCAGACTTTCTAAACCCAAACATAGTGACAGAATAGTGTTATAAATAGTCTGGCAAAGCCTAACCCAACCCGACCCAAATACTATACTTCCAAATAATGTCAGATATGAAGCAGCACTGGAACAAGAAGCTTTGAGGGAAGTTTTTTTTTGTCTTGCCCGACTGAAGTGCCAATAAACATTTAATGAAACGGGAGAGTCGCTCGTCTCCAAACAGTGTCAAAGGAAGTGAATAGCAAAGTTGGTAGAGCCTCCACTGACATTCACACGCGAACACACAAATGACATGAAAAACAACATTTCAGTATAAATGTTTGTTTACTCTCATTGACCAACGACTGATAAAAAAAAAAATCCAAAAGCGTGTCACTGCAGGACACGTTGTGAGGGGCCTCGCGCTTTCCTCCTTTAAAAAACGAAATGTTAAATGCAGGTGATGCAATATTAATCGCGCTTTGCTGATATAAAATGCAATATTTTCAGACAGCTATCGGGGTTTTCATGGAGGCGGCTGATGAGCGCGGTCGCAGCTGTAGAGCCAGGAAAGATACGCATTTATTGGTCCTGTTTGGCTTTTGGCTACAGAGTGGAGCATTGGCGTGAGTAAGGAGATATATTTTTTTCATTTAGGGAGAAGTATTGCTCGTCGGTTTGGGGTGGAATGATAGCTGTTATGGAGGCAAAATGTCGCCCGGTTTCTGAATTTGAACATTTTTTTTGTTGTTTTGCAAAACTTATTTGTCTGAAGTTGCTTTTCTATTTGTTGGCTGCAAAGAAAATAAATGCGAACTCTCGCGGCCAACTCGGTAATGTGTGTGATTATTGAGGAACTTTGTAACGCATGAGGTGCTTGTGCATGTATGTATTAGGCGAATCAGTCAGGGTCGGAAGTTTCTCAGCTGGATTCTCTAAAGGTCACATTTCACGTGCTGTATATGTAATACTAGCCTTACAAAAGTAGCTATGATGATTATTAACAATAAAGAGATTTCTTGTCCTTTGTGCATCCTCCTAAGATTACAATCAGGGTTTTATAATTCTTTAAAGCAAGATAAATAAGATTAAAATCTGCTCATTTAAATGATGATTTGAATGATATAAATGAGACAGAATGTGACTATAAAGTAACCATCTGAAATTACCATATAGTCTACATTTTCGGAGATACCGATATAATGGTTTGAATTTGTTTTAAAATATTCCTGCAGTAGTTTTATTCGAACGTGTTTACTATTTTCCTAAATTTTCACTGAACCAAAATATGATATCTCAACGGCATTATACCAAAATCCACTTGAATTGGGGCTGCGCTTAGCTGCTATATTTCAGCACCGTGAACAGCTCCCTTGCAAATTGAAGACTAATGCATTATTGAAAGCCTATATCAAACAGCTCTAGGGTGCTGTCTTTCTGTGCTGGGGCTCAAGATGAAGTCCGACTGTCTGACTGCACAAAAGCTTCTAATATGTTAATGGCCGTAGGGGATGCCGCAGGTACCGTTCCCAGCTGCTTCGTGCGCCATATGTCAGCCGGTTTGCCACATGGATCTATTAATCAAGAAATATTTCATCAGTTCAACCCAACAACATCCCACTCTCAAAGTTCAAACGGTTCTAAACATTTCAGTAAAAATGTGTGATATAATCAAATGGTTATTAGCTCGATTTTTAAGCAAAAATGATTTAATTGACACTGCGAATGGTTAGAATTTTTGACGCCCGTGTCATCATTGACGCACATATTTGACGACCTTTTGGTCTCGTTTTATCCGGAGGTGCAAGGTTGGCACTTTATTGAGTGTCAGCTTTCTTGCACATAACAGACTCAAAGTCAAACTGAGGTGCGTGCAGTCACAACATAGACACCAATTCGTCCAATTCGGTTTTAAGCCTACGTAATTTCTATGTGGGCCATTCTTTTCACTCGTCTGCACAATAGTGGCGAAGAATGTCACTGATGAGGTTAGAAGCATTTGCAGGCCACAACTCGCTGTTTTGTCCCTCAAAGAACCACCAGAACAGTTATTTGCTGTCCCGTTTTTCATTATTTCTTCCTGTCTTTCAGAGGAACACATCGCAATGATTTTGTGGGTAGGTGTGCCAGGCCTCCACTCTCTCTCTCTCCCCTCGGCGTCTGAAGTTAGCCCTGGCCTCATAACTTGGTACCTTTAGGCGGTAGTCAGACGCGTAATTAATCTAACCAGTGGATGTAAATAAAGCCAAATTGGTTCCCTGACAGATGAGAAAATGTCGCATAGTGTCGAAGGCGTGAAATAATGATTTCCACACCAAGCAAGAGAAAGTCGTATTTAAAAGTGGAGCAGAAAAGAAATAAAGAAATAAACGCAGCTGGCTTCTTCCACCAGCTGTTCTCTGCTAACTGGGCGGGTGGACGTGGGCTTCACCTGATGTGTCACTGAGCGGTGATTAAGGAAACATAATTAACATAATTAATTGAAATTAAAAAGGGTGATACGTTTCTGAATAATAGCCTATAAGTGGCCACACAATAACAACACTGTATTAAAATATAGGCTAATGTACTACAATATGATCCTCGTTATCGTCAACAACCGGAACAGCAATAGTCTAATAATAAAAATTATAACATTAATAATAATAATGATGATGATGATGATGATCATCTCTTTTTTGTTGGATGTACTGACAGGGAGCCCATCACTGGCTCTATATTGGTCATAACAATGACCATGACGGATGGCCTGCGGACGGAAATGTCAAATAAAGTAAGGGCGCGTTTCCTCCGTTCATCCCTTCTTTACACAGCAATCTCCGACAGACCCCCCTCCATCGGCAGTTCCAAGCGGTGTTGACACAGCGGCAATTTTCAATCACAAGAGGTTCAGAGTCAGACGAAAACATATTTGTCTAATAAATCCGCCATTTAGGAAGAAAAATATTTGATCTGCGGCATTTGACCCTCAAAGCGTATGCGGGCCCTACTTGGGAGCCCGAAATGAAGGTTAGGCTCTTGGTGGCCCTTGCTTATAAGTGTTATGCGTCAAAAAAGGTGCCTTTGACATGCATGCGGAATACAAGGCACAACACGACGGGCATTAATCCTTAGGCAGACATCCCATTACTTGTGACAGACCCACTCACGCAGAGGTCATTCATCTAGCAGTCAGCAACAAACCGAAAAACAGTTGGAATCATTTTAGATACCACTCAAAAGAGACACTTGATCGGGCAGAGAAATCTAACAAGACCTGTTATATATTCGACCCACATTTCAGAACTTTTCTTTAGTCGGGCCGGCTCATTCAACATTGCAACCATTATTAATTGGCCTAAACCGGGCTAGTTCTTCTGTTATTTGACCAGCTTTGGCCAGCTTTCTTGTCTCTTTAACGCACTGTCGGCCCGGAGCTGTGCACTTACTGACCTTTTTATTGAACGCGCGGGCCGTCATCATTACGCTAACATTTCGCCTCTGGTGCTGCGTGTTTGTTCTCCCGGATCATAGCAAGTCTAATCACTCACTGGACAAAGCAAGATATTTACAATATTTCTTTTTTAGAAAGTGCGTCTATTTTGGCTTATCAGATTGTTTCACCGTGACTTACGTTCTAAAAATCCATACAAAAAAGCATTATTTGCTGTTGTAACGCGTGATGAATACTTAAGTAAAGGTTGTTTGGCTTGACAGGGAATTTGTAATAAGCGTATCATCATTAAGTCCCCTAACCCAAGGGCACCACCTGCCCCTTACGACCTAAACAACAGCGGAGGGTTCTTAGCATGACACCATGTGGGAGGCACTTCAGGGTGTTAATATAAAACCCCATTAGCTAACACAAAAACCATCCCCTTTTAATGGTTATCCATGCGTTCTAACCAGGGACCATAAAAACAAAATGACTGTGCAAATATATTTCAGATGTTTTCCAGTGGCTGTGGTCACCCACCCACACAACATTTAGACAAGCAGACTCACATGGGTAGCAAGCAGGTATGTATGTGTGGAGACTTGGGAAGTTAACAGAGTGCACTACATGGTTAACTTTGTTTCTGAATAATGACCCACCTCCCTGGGAACCCAACGTTGATAAAGAAAAGCACTGAGGCTAGATTGTTGATGTCTACACACATGTGTAAAACATTACAAAGTGATACAAACCCTCCAGATGAAGATGCCTTTGATTAAGAATTCACACAAGGTGTTGCACAGTCTCTCACACACACCCATACACAAAACAAACTGTGCATTATTTTATGTCAAGTTAAAATTGTGTCAGATGAATTAATTGTACCTGATAAGCCTTAGTCGTGGGAAGTTTGTGGCACCATAAGGTAAACATGTCAGTAACTTTCCCAGTGTTTTTTCCCAGACTACTTGATCCAGAGACCTAGCCACAACTGGCCAGGATTTGTGCTGTGTCTGGACTGGGTATTGGCACAGTTTAGGGGGGATTGGGCAGCCATGGTAGAGAGACATAGGGAACAGGTTTCTGCAGACTGTGTGATTCTGTGGCAGCACAGGTAGCCTCATCTAATGAGAAGAGTGGAGAGGAGAGGAGAAGAGAGGAGGATGGAGGATAGAGGAAGGGGAGACAGAGAGTGGAGGGGAGGTGGGGGGTAGGGGGGGGAGTCCGGGCCACCCCGCTCTCCTCGCCGCACCATCAAATATTCATCAGTGTTGATTAAACAGGACACCAGTGGCAGATCCGGTGGCACCACATTAGAATTTAGAGCTGAACGCCAGAGCAGTTGGGCTGGGCAGAAAGAAGGAGCTTGCGAGAGAAGGAGAGAGGTAGTGAGAGGCTCAGGGCCCTGTTTACTATGAGGTCACATCCAGCTGCCAAGCAACACAGGACCATCACCATGGAGGCATTTCCATGACATCACTGGATGCAAGTGAGTGACAGGAGGTGAAGAGAGGAGCGGAGCAGAGAGGAAGAAAAAGGTGTGTGTGTGTGTGTGGGGAGGGGGGGTTGAAGGCAAACAGGGAAGAGACATAGGATGGTGAGAGGAGAGGGGAATGGTGTGGACAGGAGAGGTGAAGAAGGGAGTAAGTGGAAGGATGAGAGGAGGAGTGGAGATGTGGAAATGAGAAAAGAAGGAGAAGAAAGCTGCCAAGAGGAGTTGAGAGGTCGGCAACGGCGGAGCACATTAAATATTTTATGAGCCAACGTGTGGTATGGGAGAGACAGGAAGACAGTTGGCCAAGGAGGTTATCTCAACTCATTTACACACACACACAGAGAGAGAGAGAGAGAGAGAGAGAACCAAGAACCACACAATTACAAAATATATCAGAATACTTACATTCATTTACAGATAATCAAAGCCATTGATATTTTTTCCAATCCATGTGAAATATTTTTGTGTGTGTGTCATTTCTATATTTTAAATACAGGACAGACAAGAATCATGAAAACATAGCAACACTGTCCAGCCATTGTCTTCAAAACATAAACTAGGACGCCACTATTTCTGCAGTGTTCTATTTTCAGGAGACATACAAACACGGAAATCAGAAGCCAGTCAGAAGAACACAGTGAGCAGACAAAGAAATAAATTAATAAATAAATAACCAATGAAAGCTTCTCTCTTCTTCTTCACAACCATGTGAGTCGCAGCAACACTCAAATCAAAGCGTGGACCTCTCAGCCCCTCTCTGAGGGCACCTAATTTTCCGTGACAGTGTAGAGCTAACAAGTGAACAGGCACACTCTTGGACTCAACAGTCCGCCGCTAATTAGGCCATGACTATCCTTCTGAGAGCTGGCATCCCTGCGCTTTGAAAGGCTAAGCTCTGTCATTAGCTGTATCACAGGGGGGCCATGACGCCAGTGTGAGTTCTCTTTCACACACGCACACACAGTCACAGTCACAGTCACGGGCAAACCACCTCCAGCTTCTTAATTCCCTCTGTCACTTCCACTCTCTCTCTTTTACTTTCTGACACACACACATGCACTCACACACAAACAATCAATTTCTATTCCCTCATTTAGCCTGTGCTTTTATGAAATGACTTAACAAATGAGATTTCATTTCAAACAAATTCTACATAAAAGCTGAATATGGGTCTAATGAACATGAGCTTCAAAGGGACGCATTAATGACTATAAGAGAGACTGGGAGAAGTAACAGAGAAAAGAACTGCAGAAGTGCTCACTAAACATCTACATGATGCTAACCTTATAATGCCAAATGGTGCTAACAACTTTACACTCTGAGACAAAGATATCCTAGAGATCCTGTCAGCTTGAAGAATATTTTTTTCACTAGCCAAATGGATCCTTCAAGGGCCTCTGCATACCGCAACCAATATCACTTTTAAATTTGCCCCCATGAACTGGCACTGCATGACATACAGTGAACTTCATAGTACCTGTGGAATTGCCAGTGGCTCCAAAAAATAGACCTGAATTGTATTGAAAGCAATGGAATTTAAATGAATAGGCAAAGTGTTCTGTTGGAGAGGCTGTGTGCAGGCCCTAGGAGTTTTCTGTAAGAAAACAATGCTAGGAAAGGGCCTGCTAAAGTCTTTAGTGCAGATCGTAACCCTCGTGTTGTGTTCCTTTCATGGTTTCAAACTTTGGTGTTCCGGTCAGAAATGACGAGAGAATTTTTAACTTGACATGATACGTATGATTATCATCAAATTTTCTGATAGACCTCTTAATCAACGTATGCTCTCTTGAATATTACAAATATAAAACTTTTGTGTACTAATCATGGCCTGCAGGCCTCACTGATGCGTAGCCTAAGTAATTCAGTGAGGGAGAGATTTTATTGGAAGTAGGGTTTTTTGTGGAGGCTGTCACTGGAAGCAAAAATAGGCAGTGAGGGGTGTGTTTATTTTTGTAAGTGATCACAAACAAACTTACTCTGTCCATCTGATCTGTAGGTAAGACTGTATGTGCCTGAAAACTGTATGTGCCTGAAAATTTTTGTACGTTTACTATGGTCATGTGTTCAAATAACCTGAATGAACAAATTCATGGAGCCCCATGACCATCTAATTAGATTAAGTTTTTGATAGGGAAAAAAGGTGAATTCAGTCACATTTGACCAGAGCACAATGGGAGGGGTAATTTCCTTGAGGGAGTACACAACAGGCAAAAGCCAGTTTGGATTTTAAGTTCCGTTCACACCAAAAATGATAACTATAAAGACAAATAAATATTGCTGTAATGAATATGAATGACAACATCCACACCGCAACTAACAACAACAACAACATGTGCAATGATATTGTTGGGATCACTTTTAGACATTTTATTGAAAACTAATAGGTTGACAGCCAATCAGAAACCATGGAATTTTAGACATTAGTTCGTTCACATTAGGACAGTTGTTGTTGGTCAGTGTGGACAGACATATTGTCATAGTGACAGTTATCTTTCTGGTTATCATTCCAGCTGTGACAATCCCTAAACAATGTTAGATGAATAGTAAAGTTCCAGGACAAGACAGCAAGCACAAACAAGACATGGGGATGACATCCTTTACTGCCAGTAACAGGGACCATTAGGCTTCTAATGTGCTATATCACATTATATAGTCCAGTGTTCTTACAGCAATGTGGATGGTAGAGCAATGACCACGCTTCAGTGTAATCTCTCTGTTTTTGTACTGATACCACTGGATTTTGGATCATGATTTGGAGCATGATTGCTTTCCCTTTTTCTTTTCTTTTCTTCTGCTAGTTATTCAAACCTGAATACTGCTCACAGATCTCATGGGTATGGCTAGGTTTTTTTCTCTACCTTTTTAGCTTTCCACTGTGTTTTGCTGACTCAGTCTGGAAATAAACTACGGAGCATGTCACTATCAAATCTGCCTGATGTGTCATTTATTTGTGCAAAACTCCGTTGTGTCACTGAAGCTTCCAGAGTATTATGAAATCCTTTGAGAAGTACAGAAACAAAACATCCTATTACAAAACCAAGACAATGGGGACCTTGTGCTGTGCTGCATATGTGTGTATGCATGTAGTGTGTGTGTGTGTGTGTGTGTTCATACACTATAAACATGTGATCTGTGTGTGTGTATATTTGTATGTGTGTCGGTCTACATGCAGTGTGTATGTTTGAAACTACTGTGTGTGTGTATGTGTGTGTGTGTGTGTCTGGGCCATGAGGAAGAGTGTGGAGGAGAGTGTATCCCCTACATAGCGGCCCAGTGCTGGAAGAGCAGCTCAGCTCAGCTGTGCGGCAGTGGAGGGCTACAGGGACACATGCGCTCCAGCGCACAACACTACTTCAAAGAGCCACCACGCATTTAGCCACACAACACAGCCCAAATTACACCATGTATGCCTAGCCTGTTTGATTATTTCATCTCCTCAGGTGACAAGTGTTTGTATGTGTGTGTGTGTGTGTGTGCATGAAGGCTGTGTTGGGGGGAGGGGTGGATGCACAGAGACGTAGTCATTCACATACGATTATTAGACTGAATACACACACATGCAGGCTCCCACACACAGGCTGGGTTCCTTTGGCTTGTGTGTGCTGTGTGTAAAAGCGCCCTGAGCCCATATGAGCCGAGGGTGTCTGCTGTGCTGTGGATCGCCTTACTGCCTTTGTGATGGAGGGCCTATGTGCTCTCATTAACATCACCCAACACAGACTGAAATACCATCCACTGTATCCAGTGACACATACACACACACACACACACACACACACACACACACACACACACACACACACACACACACACACTCACACACACACTCATGAGTCTAGTCACAAAGACACATACAAATACACTCACACACATGCAGAAATCCTCACAGATGTACACTTGCAGACACAGTGAGTTTTAGTTGCTGACAAACCGCACTAATGAAGAACCAGGGTCATGAGTGTGACTACAAAGTTGGGCTTGTATGTACGCTTGTATGTCTCTTTACCAAGACAAGAGACAAAATACTGATGAATGCAACTATCACAGCACAACAACATCAACAATTTTCTAAAAAAAAAATGTGAATAAGTTGATTTTCCCTAATTGTTGTATGTAGGAACTATGGGTAAAATATCCCACTAGGACTCAAATGATGAAAAAACAATCAGTCCTTAAAAGGATTCACAAAGGAGCCACCACGTGGAGGGGCAGAATGTCCTTTCTATGGATAAACTCTGAACTACTGACTCTATATCACATCATCCATGTTTCCATTACTGGAAGTGAAGAGGTAATCATGGCCAACTTGCTAACTCTCCAAAAACTCCTGGATGTCCCCTTTTCAAGCCTGCGCCTCCCTTCCTCTCCCATCACACACCTGCACCTCCATCAGTTCAGCTTCCTGACAGGTGACAGCACTGGAGCACTGATTGGATATCCTTTGTGTGTGTGTGTGTGTGTGTGTGTGTGTGTGTGTATGTGCACATGTGTGTAGATTCCATGCTTGCTTGTGTCCTTGAGTGTGTGTGTGTCTTTATGCTAATGCACTCAAGCACATTTTTTGTGTTTCTGGAAGAATATGTCCTCAGTATGTGAGTGTCCAGGTGCTGTGTGTGTGTGTGTGTGTGTGTGTATATGTATGTGTGTGTGTGTGTGTGTGTGTGTGTGTGTGTGTGTGTGTGTGTGAAATTCCAGACACCCCTCCATCTTAACCTCCCGTTTCCTCCATGCAGCCCCCAGCCCTTGGCCCTCGGCCCTTAGCCCTTGCCACCAGGGACCCCCTTCTGCTACTGATGACTGTCAAACCTGACAGCTGAATGGGAGATTCGCTTCTTCCTTTCTCCCTCTGTCTAACTCCATCTCTTTCTCTCTGGCTCTCTCTGTCTGTCTGCCTCTCTCCCTCCCTCTCTCTCTCTTTGTCTCTCCCTCTCATTCTCTCTCTCCAGGCCCGATCAAGCTGTCAGCGCTGCCCAGTTTCAGGCCCTTTCACATCCTTCCCTGGGATCAGGTCCTCCCTGTTGACTTGGTCCCAGGCTGCTGTGGGGGGGTGAAACCTGTAATGTGTGCAGTGGAGCAGCAAGAGCTGAGGCCTGAGGCCTGGGGGTGCAGCTGGTGGTGGTGGGGGGCTACAGATGAGCATCACCCCCCCCCAGCATCATCCAGTTTTGTTGGGGAGGAAGGCAACCAGCAGCAACCAGTTTTTCCTACAGGTGCTGTATGTAGCCTTAAATAGGATTTATTGAAAACCCTGTGTGTGAGGGCTTATGTTGTCAGTGATACAGCAGTATTTTTCAATTTTCCAATTCAATTTCAATTTCATAATACATGTAAATAGATCAATCACAATGCATTTTGACTATAATTGATTTCATGCAGATGCTGAGTTAAAAAATGAAATGATCATGCCGGTTATGTGTTCCATGGAACCACATGGGAATGAGTCCACACTTGTCTGGACACACACACACACACACACATACACACACACACACACACATACACACACATACACACACACACACAATATGTGGGGGTGAGGTGAAGAACGAGTGACCAATATCTTGTATTTCCCCCAACATAAAAACCACTGTTGATCCATCCACTGATCACTGTGATTGACTGTGGTCACATATTATCGCCCCTGAATTCCCAACCCTCCTACTTCCCTCTGCACCTACACACACACACACACACACACACACACACACACAAACACACACACATGCACACACACACACACACACACACACACACACACACATGCACACAGCCTTCCGGACATTTTCTGCTTAAAGGCAAGCGAACATGATGTACGCCTACAAGCAGCTGCATTGATTATCATCCAAATTTGCCCCACTTATTGAGCATGGACTCATGTCAGGCAAAATAGAGAGAGAGAGAGAGAGAAAGAGAAAGAGAGAGAGAGGGGACTTCGACAGGCAGAGGGAAGGAATGAGAGGGGGAGTGGAGGAGGGAGGTGAAGAAGTGTGTCACTGAATTATTTAGAGTGAAAACACAGAGAGGAAATCAATGGGGGCAAAATCTGATATTAACTCTAAATAAAACAAAGATGGCACCTAGAAGAACCCACTTGATGACTAAATGATTGAGGTGTGAGAATGTTTATGTATGTGTGTGTGTGTCTATCCCTATGCACATTTACTGTACAGTGCTATCTATTACTGTGCATATGATAATTATGGGCTATCAATTGTGCATTTGTGTGTTTATTTCCCTCTAGTATAAGGCATGTCCACTTCTGTGCTGGCATGGAACAGTAGCAACTCTTCCACACAGAAACCACACAAAACCAACTCTTCCACATAACTTCCATTGATCTGTATGCAGATAGGCTCAGTACTGTTGGACGCTATGCTAACCTCTAATTGAACCGGAGCAGGCTATCAGCGCGGGCCATCAGTCCTCTGACTGCAGTTGGGGAGGAATACATGCAACAGCGATAGGAAGTGCACTCTCTGAAATAACATTGGACAACTCCATCACTAACTAATCAATTGATTTCCCTCCTTGCTTTTTCCCTGTCACCCCCTCTCTGCTTGGATGGATAATGACAATGAAGGCTAAATACTACCTAGGTCCTCTGTATCAACAAAGCTGAAGTCATGGTTCAATTTCTTCATTTGCACTTGCATGTTAGTCTGCATGTGTTAACATGACGAGATGGATATATTCCATCAGCCTGGTTTGCAGTCTTGTGGTGGTGGACAATGCGGTCCTTCAGAAGATAGGTGAGATGCTGAGGCTTGCGCTGAGAAGTGGTGCAGTGCTCCAGGTCATACCAAAACTAGTGGGTGGCTAAGTGTTGTGGCCCGTGAGGGGAGCTGAGCTTCTGGTTCAATTGCTGTGTAATTAGTGCATGGACTCAAGCCTGCTGTGGGGCCAGGCTCTCTGCCAGGGGTTAGTGGTGCTACTGACACAACAGAAAAGGACTCTAAAGGTTCAGTTTTCTTTGACCATACTTTGTTTGGTTTGATTTGTTTGGAGAAGAGGAGTTGAGAAGTGTAAAGTGGTTTGAGTTGGAGCTGGAGAGCTGTCTCAGTTTGAACTTCTCTGTCTGTGTGAATTCATTAACCTGTGCAAATAATCCCTCTTGAGAATTTCAAGGATACCACTAGAGATGTAAAATAATCTTGGAATTCTGTAACTCTTCCATTTGCTTCATGTTTGCTTGTGATTTAAGAAAGGATTGATGGATAAATAATGGCCTCTGTCCTTATTTATTAACGTAGAAACACTTCAACCTCTTTCACACAGTCATTGGTCCTCCCAGACTGCTCCCTCCCCAGTGCATATCTCTGGTGTAGTCTCTGATGCTCATCTTCTGTTCTCTCATCTAGGATTTCTCAAGTCCATCTGTCAGTCAGCCTATCTCTGATATGTGCTGTCCCCTTTACCCTTCTTACTATGACACGTATGGTGATTAGCTTTTTTTCAGACTATATTGTCACAGAGTTCCTCAGAGATCGCTCATTTTCTGGAAGTGAAGATCCATTCATTTTCTCCACTAAGAATTTTATTTTAAGCCATACTATTGTAGCCATCCACTTAAAATCAGCTATGGTACTATAAAGAAAATGAATATGCTCTTATTGTAGCCACACATTACACACACTACCCAGCACCCTAAAGTGTAAAAGTAGCATCTTTGACCGGAAGAGATCTCTGTTACCACTATAATACATAATTCACTGTTTGAGCAAGATGGTGGCCATGGCAGTGAAGGAGTGTGTGGCCATTACACTAAAAGATTGTTTTTTCTTACACTGAAAGTTAATTTTGCTTAGTGTAAGCAGTAAGAAGTCATATTGGTTTAAACACAATATCATTAGATTGGAAAACGCTGTGTGTATCATTTGCAATGGCTGATGAGGATTTTTTTTATTGTTTCACAAATGGGTAAAACTTTCTGTAGACACCCTAAAATTGAAAATCCTAAATTTGAAAATCTGTTCCAATTTGTTCATTTTGTTCACTGTTACAGCAGTCATGCAGAGACAGGACCATCTCCATGTAATTGGAATGTCATTGAAGTTCCTGTGGATGTAATAGCTGGGATTGCAATTAAGTATTAAACCGAATAGTGACTGAGAAGCTATCTGAAAGTCTTAACAACCAGACACAGATCTTCCAAACTATCTTC
>JAIFZK010000021.1:2537500-2555000 GCA_027481765.1 Tenualosa thibaudeaui | reverse complement strand
GCTCAATTTTCAATGGGATGAGATGCACTTGTGAGGCTTTGAAACACTGCTTCAATAGACATGCTCCAGTCAAGAAACTTGACTATATCGATATAAAAGCTCATTAAAATCACCTGTATTGCTGGGAAAAATCACAGGCATAGAATATTTCACACTCCACTCTTATTTCATAGGCCAAACTGCTCCTAATAGCACATTGTGACCTCATCAGCCTGCACTTTCTTTTTCATGATTAAATTGTTAACTTGTTCAGCTGTCAGGATCACACAAACAGCATGAGCATGTCAACCCCCATGCCCCCCCCCCCCCCACAGACACACACACATGCACACTCTAAGAGCGGGATGCACTGCCTGGGCTGATGCAGCGCCTCCAGACTCAGTGAGCCGGAGCACTGTGAGGAGTGTGGGAGGAAGTGACTCTTTGCCCGGCTCCCGGTGAGAACAAAGCCGGCATGAAGAACACAGGCCTCCCTGTAGTGTGTCTCTTCCCATCGGTTAAACCTCCATTAGACGCCCTTTCATCCCTCTATCCCCCCCCCCTCCACACACTCGCTGTCTCTCTCTCTCTCTTTCTCACACACACAGACACACACACACACACACAGTGATCCACTGACAGGCTGTCAAACCACTCAGCTCTCACTCTATTGCTGAGGTGGAGTCCCGTACCGTATACACTTCTCACAGGTGTGCAAAAAAAAAAAACACATGCATTCACTCACACACATAATATGCATAGAGTACTTGCAACCATTCCACACACCAACGTGTTCACACACACACCCACACACATTCTCTCTCTTTTTTTTTCACTCTTTTTTCTTCCTGGCTCTGAGCTCTGTCTCCTAGGCTAAAGTGGTGATGACATGCTCTCTCTCATGAGCAGATTTAGAGCTAGTTAAAGTACTGTACAGCTTGTCTGCATGTCAGTGCTGAAGTGGCTTGTAACACTGATTGGTGGGACAGTAACTCATGTCATTGCTTTACCAGAGGACCCAACTGGAGCTCTAGTTCATCTGCCGTATTTCAAAACAAATTTATATGCCATACTCCAGGCAATATAACGTTGCGTTCTTCTGCATAATGCAGTGCATTTGAATGTGTGGCTGTTTATGCAGAGGGTCAACATACGCATATGGCGATGGATAATCATATCATTTCCCAATGTGGTGCAGGTGTACAAGGTGCAGGTGGGCAAGTACCTACCTATTGATTTGAATTACAATATACATATATATATATATATATATATATATATATATATATATATATATATATATATATATGTCTCTCTTTCTCTCTGAGTTCATGTGTCCATGTGCATGTGAGTACCTACTGGAGCTCACTCAGGTGCACCAGTTGAAATCGAGAGCAGAATTAGTAAAATAAGAAAAAAAACCTTTAAGTGTGCACTCTAATATTTCATTACGCATAAACTTGACCCCTCCTGACACCAATTCTATTTCCCTGGGGCAATTGTGGAGTTGCGTCTTAGTTTGTGTAGATGTCAGCATGCTAAGAATCTCTCTGTCTCTCTCTCTCTCTCTCTCTCTCTTACACACACACACACACACACACACACACACACATACAGACAACCCTCCTGCCAACCCTATATCAACAACATTGCACAAGAGCGTGGTCCACTAGCTAAGCCTGAGTGATTTCATGAAAACTAATCTCCTAGTCATCACCCACATCAAAGTCCCACCAGCTGCAATTATCAGGGAAAGCAATATGATAAGCCTTGAAGAGCCTGCAGTCCAGATATAATCATTTCCACATTAGAAAAAGAGAAGGAAAAAAAAAACAGAAAAAATGCCACCATGCGTCTCTCCTCTCTACCCCTCTTGCTCTCAATCAAGTCAAGCGGCAGACGAGAATTGTCATTTTTGATTTGTAATTGTGTAGCTTCTCCGGACGGGAGGGCACGGAACCTTATTTCCCGTACAGCTTCAAGAAAGAAAGAGAAAGAAAAAAAATTAAACAAATCTGCATTCAGCGAGAGCAGCACTCACAAAAGATCACACCACCACTCCATTAATTTCTATTATTTCATCCCTGCTGGTATCAAAAGAGATCATTTTCAAATTGTTCTTGTTCAATAATGCCATACAATTCCTGTCTTTCACACTCACATGCCCCTTCTCCATATCTGACTCACCTAAAGCAGAATTACCTGAGGATCATACACAGGCACTCATAAATTATAGAGTACAAAGACCTTCCTCGCCACAAAGATGAGCTGGATTAGCATTCTTGATGTCTCATCTTTACTTCCTTTAATCTACTGTGGTAAAGTCATGCCATTCAAATTGAACAGTGTATTTCCAGGTAATTAAAACGAGCTGTAATGACTCGCCCTGTCATTCAGTCAACATCATTTGAAGATGACAATAGTACACACAGTTCATACAGAAGATAAATAATGATGCTCGCGTGAACGCTCTGCTCTCAAAAATAATGTTTTAGAACCGAATGGTCAGACTACTTTTCAATTACTGGGAGATTTCATGCTCTCATGCTTCTCAAATGCAATCTGCAGAAGTTCTGCTCTCCTAAACTTTTCCTTTTGCATCTTTGGCCAACTTGAGACTGAGGTGCTGCAGTGACGGCATATGGGTGACACGGGGAGCCATTTGTCCTAGTTGACGGGGAGCCGGTACTCCTAGGCAGGTAGACAGTGCTCCCCTGAGTGTCTCCCATAAAACACAGAGACAAAATGAAGACAGATGATTTATTAAAACCATAAAGCCCGATGCAAGCTTAAAACAATTATACCACAGCATGGCTCCCATCGCTGCCGTGAATAAAGTGAATAACACGAAAATAAATAGCTGCAATGCAATGTCTGATACACTGCTGAACATAATAGCATTTCTCCATTTCCACAAAGTGGATTCAAATAAGATTAGCCAATCCCCATAGCCCCTAATGGAATAGACAGGCCCTACTGGGGCCAAGGTTTGGGACACAAATGCATTATGGCATCTTTAAGGACATATTAATAAGCTTTTCAAAGTTTCTGAACATTCATTCACGATGGGGAAAACATGTGGAACCACACTGGGCCTGACAGCTCAGTTACAGTTACTATAAACAGTGATCAGTGTCATTCTCACAGATGAAAATAAAATTTGTACATGTAAATCTAGTTTTCTCTAAGCCCTTCAGACCAGTGCAGTAACAGAATTACAGAATTTACAATCCATATATCAGTTTGGGCATAGTTTTTATGTGTTGGACATAGCTTTTATTTGCCTTTTATACTGTCTTTTTAGCAGACACGCAAACTGAGATTAAGAAATATCATCATAGGCACCAATTTTAGCAAATAACTTGTATATTTTAGCTTGGGTGATCCTAACTGTAGTTGCTTTGTAGTAGATTTTAAATATTTTCTGCAGACCCATGTGAAGCCTATTGGAGTAAATTTTTGAGTCACCAATCACAAGGAACTAACCACAATTGCCTCTTTGACATGGGGCAGGTTTTATATGATGAGGAATTTCAGCACAATACATAATGGCATCAGTGTTAAGTCAGTATTTTCCTTTTAATTGAAAGAGTAACTATATGCCAGACAAGGCTGCGATGTTCTACCTCTGCTGCTCTCCCTACAGTCGTCGATGAAAAATAGCAACAATGGTTTACATTCTCACCAATTATCATTTTTGTAGACGTATGTTGATTGACAAGGTAAATGTGACATCAGTTTCATTCAGTTATGGTTTTGTTTCACATCTGCTTGCTGTATATCCAAAATCCAAAACTCAACTAGACAACAGCTCAAACCCATGCCGGACCAAATCTGCATGCATTAAAACAGACAAGGCAGTTCGATGTGCAAAGATAAAGGCAAAGAACAGTGAATGAGAGAAAATGAAAATTAAAAAGTAAGTGATTGAAAATGAAACATAGACGATAAAAATTAAGCAAAAGTAATAAATGATATAGATGATAAAATAGTAGAAATTAAGTAACAAAATGAAGTAAAGTAATAAATGATTAAAGTTGAAAAGAAATACAGATACAACAGCTTGGTCTTTAGTCTAGATTTGAAATTGCCTTTTTGATATCCTCTGGGAGTTAGTTCCATAGCTGAACTGCACAGTAGCTGAAGGCTGCTTCACCACACTTTGTTATAACAGCAGATTTTACAAGCAGTTTTTTTTCCTGTGATCTAAGAAATATGATTATCTCGGGTTAAATTGGGCTATATTGCTGAAACATATCAGAAAGCTAATCAGGCCTTGTCCCATTTAGAGACTTGTACACAAACAGCAGTGCTTTAAAGACAATCGTATAACTTGCTGGGACCCAGTAAAGGGGCATTAGAATTGGAGTAATGTGCTCAGTTCTTTTTGTTCTTGAGAGAACCCATTTTAATCAGCTGAATCTATTTGATTATCTTTTTTGGCAGGCATGTGAAAAGGCCATTGCAGTAGTCAACCCTACTGGGAATAAAGTTATAAATTAGTTTTTCCAAATCATTTTTTGACATGAGTCCTCTTAATTTGGCAATGTTTTTACGTGACTATATGCTGACAGTGATTGCTTTCATGTAACTGTCAAAGTTCAGCTCACTGTCCATGAAAACACCAAGATTTTTAACAGTATCTTTTGTTTTATACTCCATTGTGTTAAGAATAGTGGCAATTCTGAGTATTTCATCTTTTTCTCATCCAGTTACTGATTTGGTCAAAACACTGATAGACCAAGGGTGGCATAATCATTAGGTAATAGAGCAAAGTAAATTTGGGTGCTATCAGCATAGCAATGATAGGAGATTGAGTTGTTCTTGATAATTTGTCCAAGTGGGAGCATATAAAGGTTGAATAGCAATGGTCCAAGGATCGACCCCTAGGGCACATCACAGGTCCAGGACATTGATGTTGAGGTACAATTTCCCATGGCAACAAAGAAACTTCAGTCCTCTAAAAATATGATTTTAATCAATTGACCAATTATTCCAGTGAACCCAACCCAGTGTTCAAGTCGATGTAGCAGTATGTTGTGATCAACAGTGTCAAAAGCTGCACTGAGGTCCAATAGCACCAGGACAGATGTTTTGCCTGCATCAACATTAATAACTTTAATCAGCTGTGGTTGGCACAAAATCCTGACTGAAATGATCAAAGCAGCATTTGATTGATTTGATTAAAGACAAAGGTGAAAGGTTACGTTTATCATATCGCTATTTATTTTAAATGAACACTGAAAATATAATACTGGATATATTGATCGGTGAAGGGAAATAGCTTGATGTTACCATAGCACAGACCCTCTTGACAGTAATTTAATATTGTTCATTTTCTTGGATGGAAAAGAATTTGTGAAGAATCTGATTGAAAAGAATCTGTGTACATGTTTAATTAACCTGAAAATGTTGCCTGGTTTTTCTTTAAAACATCATAGTTAGTTAGGTGTACAGGTCAATATTTGGCTCTTCACTTTTAATCAGTACAGACCAGTAATTTCAATACATTTTATTGCTCACTTTTCATCACTGGTTTGAGAAATCATTTGTTAGGCCTATCATGGAAAATAATCTCTAAAAACAAATCATGCGCCACATGCTCTGTTAAAAAATAACTAAATATAGAGACTTGTGTCAATTGCACTATTGCTTTTGTTGGTAACTGATACTGACGTGCAGGGCTGAGGAGTGCTTTTGCAGTGAGATGTTGTTGTGGACACACATGCCCCTATTCGTGCTGGTACTCTAAGGAGAGCCTTTCTGACTCTGAGGGTGATGAAGCAGACATGAGATTTTGACTTGACTCTGCCCCACAATGAAGACGAAACACCAGAGAGACTGACGTGCATCACCCCAGGCACTTCCTCCTACTTGCTGAGCTGATAGCATGATGAATGAATGATCGGATGAATAATGAATACATCTTTATCTGTTTCTGATCATGGCTTACACGTGAGAACCTTGGCAAGGAGTTCAGGGCGTGTGAAGGGAGAAACCCGAGGAAAGGTGGGGAGGCATTAAATATCTCTGCGCCTGCAAGCAACACCTGCTGTCCTGCATGTATTCACTGATTTAGCTGTCAACACGCTCAAGCATTCAAGCAGGCAACCAAGACCTTCATTAGCAGATTAAAGATTCTAAGTGGACTCAGCTTGACTTAACATTACCAACTCATTCAGCCATGCATCCACGTTTTCCCCTCCTTTTTTTGCAGATGTCCTATTCCATATGATTTCCCATTTTCTCACCCAGCCTTGAACTGATGTTTTGAAATCGAAGTGTCACTCAGCCATCTTCCCTCCCATCATGCAACAACACCACTCTTTCCAAAAAACACTTCAAACAGAGCCTCCACATCACATCATCCCAAGCGACAATATATGACAGCCCCCTGTTAACCCTGCAGCCTCTGACTCCACTGCATGGGCTGTGGTACTCCTCCTCCTCTCTCCTCTCTCCTGAGGATGAAGACCAAGAGCCCCCTCTGCTCTCCACTTCTTACGGCCGTCACGGCTCCTCATTTTAGGAGGTGCAGATGGGGCATGCGGTGTCCAGCTGAGAGGAGACCCATAAAGTGTGGCAGTGGCACCAGAGCATCCCCTAGGGACAGGGGTGCACACACAGCACACCCATTACATCCAATACATCCAGGCCCCTTATTCAGTCTCCAGGATCCAGGCAACATTAGGCAGGAAGAGCACAAGTGTGCAGGGCTGAGGATGTGGAGTTGTTTAGAGGGTGTTTTGCAAGTGTTAGTGGGCCAGTTGTAAATGTTGGTGAATTATTGCATGGAGGGTGGTGGGGAGAGGAATGTGTTATTATAAACACCACTCTCTCTCTGTCTCTGTCTCTCTCTCTTACACACACACACACACACACACACACACACACACACACACACACACACACACACACACACACACACACACACACACACACACACACACCATCCCTAATTCTATTGTACCCTCAATCTGGTTCCATGGGGGTCATTAAGGGGTTAGAGGGAGGGGTCTGTTAATCTGTGAATAATGTTCAAGACGTGTGCTGGTGTTTGTGTGTGATGGGTGTGTGAATGAGTGTGGGTGTGTATGGTATGTTTTGTGTATATTTGAGTGTGGGTGTGTGTGTTTGTGTATGTGTGTGCCCAGTGCTACCCATGGAAGCTCATGTATATTTTATTTGCCACTCAGACAAACGCGAGTGGAGCCGGCTGGAACAAGGGGACCTTGTGACACTTCAAAGGAAAGGCCTGGGGGTGGCTCCCTCTTGAAGCAGGCCTGGGGGGGCAACCCTCCTCCCCACACCACTGCTCTGGAAGGGGCAAACTCCCCCACCCCACCCCTACTGGGGGCTGCCAGTGCCTCATTAACCCTTAAACAGGCCTGGCATGGTCTCTCTCTCTCTCTTCCTCTTTCTCCCTCTCTTATTCTCCCCTTCCTCATAATTACACCTCGCTCTCTTGGTATGAGACTGTGTGTGTGTGTGTGTGTAAAGGGGGGGCAGTGAGGGCGTTATATGGGAGGTTGTGGTCTGAAAAGCTGCCAGGCTCGTCTGATAGTCTTAATTGAAAAGGAAGAAAAAGATAAAGACAAAAGACAACACTTTTCCATTAATTAACTGTTGAGAGGATATAAGATTGGATCGGATGATAGTACTACTAATAACAATAATGAGTATTTTCTTTTTGTAGGGATAAAAGAGAGAAAGAGAGAATTGAATTGAGTTGAGTTGAGAAAGAGAGAGAAAGAGAGAGAGAGAGAGAGAGAGAGAGAGAGATTAGTTACACAGTAACCTGCAGATTGAGCATAATTTTCTCACTCTCCAGCCAGGCTTCGTTAGCCCACCTCTGATGATGCTAATGTCTCAACAAATGAATTATGCTAATCAGACACGCCCAGTGGAGCAGGGCTGCCCATTAAACAGATTAAAACAAACAGTGTCGTGTTAACACAGGGTGCTCACACGGGAACATGGAGAGTGAGAGTGAGAGGGACAGGAAATGGCTCTACTTTTCTGCTCCCTTTCTTTCACTTTTCTGCTCCCTTTCTTGGCTGCCCATTCATGCTCCCTCTTTTTCTACTTTTTGTCCCTCTACATCCCTCTCCCTTGGCCATGTCTCAGCCTTTCATTTCCTCTCCCTTCATTCTCACTTTCTCTCTCTTCAGTCGTACCTGCCCTCTCTCTCTCTCTTCCTCTGTTCTATCTCTCCAGAAAGAAATTGTGCCTCTCATATTGTCAGCAGATGACGGATTATTGATCACTGGAGAGACTGGAGGACTCCATAAGGACACATATAAATCAATGTTAGTATCTGTACTCTGATCATGACCAATAGGGATCAATATTAGCATTAATGCTCTGATTTTGACAGATATTAGCTTGCCCAGTCGATATAAATCTGTATCTGACGCATTGCTGTGTGCTGTGGTTTTGTGTCCTGTGGACATACACAACTTTGGAATGGAAGACTTCTATAGAATACAAAAACAGTGGATACACTATCAGCCTTTGCTTCTACTACACCCTGCCCCAGTTATGGAGTTTTAGCGTGCCACATTTGCTTTTGTTGTGCCTCTCAGTGCCACAGAAAAGTGCATGAAAAATCTTCAGCAAGGAGTTCCAGTTTCAGAAGTTTTTTTTTTTTATCCCCACCAAGCCTGGATGAACTGTCAGAAGCGAGACGGTCTGGGCTGACTGTCGAGTAGGAGGGAGAGAAGTGCTAGTGACACTCTCACCTCGGCAAGCCGCCCCGTCTTCAGTAGCTCTCCGGCTGTCTGTGACTTTCAAGGCTGAGGGGGGAAAGAGAGAGCCAAACAAGAACAGCCACAATGAGCTAGTCGATACGGGGCGGCTGCCAAGGGTATTTGTTGTCACAGCAACTGAAATATGACCCCCTTCCCTCACCCACTTCTTTACCTCCTCCACCCCACCCTATCCAAACAGGACACAGGCATTCTCAGGTGAGTCTGGGATGCAGAATAGGAAGAAAGGGGTGTATTCCTCAGAAATGTTTAGAGTTCAGGAGAATCCAGCCAAGTGTATTACAAGTGTTCCAAGTTCATACTGCATGTGTTAGATAAACCTTAATTGTGTCCAAACAACAGGCCAAAGACAACTGGGCATTTTGTAATGACTCTTTAGTCTCTTTACATATTTGTATTAATAGTCTACATATTCCACATGAGACTCAAACTCTTTTCAATACAGACCTGCTGGTCTACCTGAGCTGCAGGATTGGTAGGGGAATTTCCAGCTCCACATTATTTGCGTACAGTTTTACCTGACCATGTCATGAGCCCACACTGTCTGAACTATCCAGCTTTTTGCTTGAATTCACACTGGCTTGACATGCTCACTTCAATGATGAATCAAATTCACAGTTGCAATCACCATTGTCTGAGGCACAAAACTCAATTTCGAATCTTCATTATGCGCAAACAAGACGCACAGCTTCATATCCGTCATGGAGTAAATTAGGGGAACATAATCACAGACGCAGATTCATTTTTCCCATATGAATATTTGATGGATGAGATTACACTAGAAAGAATGAGGGAGAGAGAGAGAGAGAGAGGGTCTCATTTGATTTGAAAGGAGACCTATCAGGCTTTGTTCTGTTCTCATGTTGTTATGCACCTGTCTCTGCTCAAAATGAATTGATTTTCACACGCATGCAGGGATCCACATATCCATACAGCGGTGATGGCCAAGCGCTTGTGATGTTCACTGTAATGCACACCACAGTCACACAGTCGTGGCAATCAGGCCACTCAAACATGGCATTTCTGGGGTGGTGGTGGGGTGGGTGGGGGGCTCTAGTCCACTCTGCTGGCCAGACAGGGGAAGTGTGACGTTTGGACAAGGACCATTCTGGTATTAAGTTTCAGGTCACCTGAGAAGTGGCTTACAAGTGGCTAACTAAAGGTGGACCTCTTTGACACACTGTCCTAGGACAGACCACCTTGAACTTACACTCAGCAGTACTGTAGGCACCTTAAAAAAGGAGCCTATTTTGCACAACACTATTTATGTCAGCAATGGCATGACCATAGGGGCTTCAATACGTGAAAAGAAAAGACAAGGTGGGCATTTCTTTTGCATGGCTTGACAGAGTACCTGAGGTTGTGTTTACGCTATGTGCAGGCCCTGTGATATTTTGTTATGGGTCTGTTTGTTTGAATGAAAAGGCGGTGGTGATGGTGTAGAATAATGCAATGCTCTGTGCTGTTTAGTGGGACTGATCAATATCCCCCAGCACAACAGTGTGAGTTGCTGTTAATAATGCATCACTACCCCGGCCATGTGATACGGCTGGGAGGCACCTGGCGCGAGCGCGGCCTGTCTTATTTTAGGTCCCGGCAGCGAACTCCAAACACGCAGCCCCAATGAAGGTAACCATTCAATAAACTGCACTGTTCTTTCCTGCCCGTACACACCTCCCTCATCGACCAGCATCTGAAAATGCATGTTGGGCAAACAAAGGGGGAAGGAGAGGGAGATGAAGAAGGAGAGGGAGATGGAGGTGAAGGAAAAGAGAGAGAGAGAAAACTCCACTGGATCCAATTGTTCTGATGGTGAGAAACATAGGTGGAAAGAGGGAGAGACACAGAGAGGGATGGATGGCCGAAAATACAGTGGAAAACACCCAAGGGGGCAAAAATACATACAGACAGAAAGCGTGATATATAGACAGGAGGATACGTGTGTGTGTGTGTGTGTGTGTGTGTGCGTGTGTGTGTGTGGGTGTCTGGTTGTTAGAATGAGAGATTAAAAGAAAAGGGAGTGCGAATAAAAAAGTAAGTGAAACAAAACAAAACAAACCAAACCAGAAGAAGAGCCAAAGCATAACACTGAGTATTTGTTGCCAGCCCTGGGTCATGTGTTAAACCAGGTTGTTTGTGTTTGTGTGTGTGTGTGTGTGTGAGTATGTGTGTTTCTGTGTGTGTGTGTGTGTGTGTGTGTTTGTGTGTGTATGTGCATGTGTGTGTGTGTATGTGTGTGTGTGTGGGGGTGTTTGTATGTGTATGTGTGTGTTTGGCTGTGTTTGTGTGCAGTGAGCAGAGGTGAGGGGGTGCTATGTGTGATCCTGGGCTGAATGGGAAAGGAGAGGGGGTGGGGGTGTTGAGTTTGCATCTCCCGCATTCTTGTTTTATTAATGTGAAACAATTTGGGTGCAATAAACAGCAAAGACAAAAGAGCAGTGCAGGGTCCTTTAAAGTCCACACCAGGGCATTTGTCCCAGAGAAATATGACATCGCCTGAGCTGCTGGAAATTAAAGAGACACTGGAAGACATCCAGGAGACTTACAGTGTGTAAATTGCTCTCACTTGCACTCTCTTTTGTGCTCGCCTCTTTTGTGTGTGTGTGTGTGTGTGTGTTTGTGTTGTACAACTCAGTGCCAGCATATCAGCAAATATCAATGTTTTTGTCACAAGTGTGTACTCATGCATATCAGTGGATGTACTGTATATATGCTGTGGAAATTTCACTGTGTGTGTGTGTGTGTTTGAGTGTTCCTCTTGCTGACTGCAGGTGTGAAGGGCCATGGCAGTGACAGCTGTGGTTGTGGGCTGCTGGGCTGAAATGAATAGATTATGGGTGGTAATTAGACGCATGCTGAAATCAATGTGCTTGTGGCAGTGGCCTGGGGGCGAATGGAGCCGCCACAGAGAAGACGCCCACTGCTGCCAGACACAGGAGCGCACCTCAGGAGACTCAGTGACAGGCCAGAAAACGAGGGATGAAGGAAGAGAAAGAGACAGAGAGGGAGAGAGAAAGGGTTGACACAGGATCGAGGGATACAGAGGAGTTCGTTCCTGCACCCCTCTATATAATCACAGCAGCCCTGTCCATGTTGTGTTGGTTAGAAGGGCTTTGGTCTGATCTACTTTGGGCTTCTTCTCTCACCTCTCATTGTTCTGATGAATGTATATGAATCTTAGATGTAGGCTACTTCTGTATTTTCAAAAAGGTAGAAATATTGTGTATGAGTTCTTTATGGAGGGTATAGTAAATCTATTGTGCTTTAATCAATTTTTTCCCTTCAGTTCATATATGTAATATTCATGAAACATTGATGTGTCTCTGCTTACGTTTTAGAGTATGTGCATGGGTGCTTGTACATGTGAGTGTGTGGGTGTGTGTGTGTGTGTGGCGTTCGCGCATGCATACTTAAGGTTATGCATCTCTGAATCTGAAGCCGCTCTCTCTCACTCTCTCTCTCTCTCGTCTGTGCGTGTGTGCTGAACATGTCAGGCTAGAGTGATAAACCACCCCTAAACACCCTTGAGCTATGCCCCCTCTTCTTTCACTCTGTCTGTTCTTCCTCCATTGCTTCCCTTCTCCCTCACTCTCTCTCTCCCTCTTCATCCCCACTCTCTCCCTCTCTTTTGATGGGTCTGTGATCTCAGTAATAAAGCTCTGTGCTCCGATCCCTTTGATAATCAGCATATGCTCATGTATCCTTCCAGCCTGATGAGGTGAGCCTGCTTTACAGGCCTTATACTGTACTGTTATACTACACACACACACACACACACACTCACTCACACACAGACACATGTAATCATAGCATAGGCACCCTGTTTATGTCTAGCTACCACTGCTTCCTTATATGTGTATGTGTGTGTCTGTGTGTGTGTGGGGTGGGGGGGGGGGGGGGGTTGGGGGGGTGTGAGGGGGTTTGTGTGTGTGTTTGTTTGTGTGTGTGTGTGTGTGTGTGTGTGTGTGTGTGTATCTGTGTTGCCTGGTGGGAGGAAGAGGTGGTTGGGACCATAGGGTGATGTAATGGCGATGAAACACTTCACATGCAGATGATCGGCCATGGGAAAATGAAGCGTCACTCTCAATTCTGTCCTGTTGTGTAGGCAACCCAGTACAACCCATAATTAGACATCCAACAAATGGCCTTGTTAATGATGGGGATGAGACCGCTGATGTCAAGACCGAGTCAAGACTGGATCTTTGACGAGTCGAGACTGAGTTGAGACTGAGACTGTTGGTTTTTACATGCAGCCGAGACCGAGTCAAGACCTGGTCTTTGAGGAAACAAGATCGTCTTTCAGGAGTCGAGACCAAGTCGAGACCAAGAACATAAAAACAAGTCAGTTTTCATAACTATGATTTAATATCAAGCATCTGCTAAATGCATAAATGTAATGTAAATGTAAATGTTTGAAAGAGGGAGGTCTGGACCTGACTGACCAAATCGGCACCAATGGATGCATATGAAAATGTCTCTCATCGCTCTCATCCCACCCTGATTTTGAATCCTAGTTAGGACCTGCAGAGCAAATTCAAATTTGCTAGTGGTATGTCATGGTATATTTTTCCAAAATGTATTTATTTTGACAATACACTAGAATATAATATTCAATATCCTTTAAAACTGTATGCCTTCTTAATACAGTACATTTTTAAAACTTTATTCCTTCTTAATGTGTACATTTAAACAATTTTCACAACTATAACACAGAACCACAACTACAGCACAAGCTGTAGCTCATAATTTGTTTCCCTCCAAACACTTTTGACATGGTGTGATGCTTATCTTGTCTCCGCTCTGTGATCACACTGGCGACTTAAGTCACTCATTGAATGCAGAATTGGATATCATTTTCAAATAATGCCCATCAACATTACTGTGTTTTTGTTTTATTTTTTTAATTGATTTGTGAATGATGGATGATTGGATATTTTGTTAACATGAACTTAAAAAAACAGCTGTTGGTCTTGAGGACTCGCTCTGAAATGACAAGTCTTTCTCCTCCCACTGTGGGCCGAGACCGAGAGTCAAGACCGAGAAATCAGAAAATGGTCTCAAGACCGGACCTGAGTATTACAACACCAGGCCTCGGGCAGACTGATGCTTACAGTAACTTGCTAGGGAGAACTGAGAGTTGTTCCAGTACCTGAAGTAGCTATTACTATGTTATAAAGGGTAAATAATCCTGTAGTTGAATGGTTAAGATGAAGGTTGAGTAAATGAATGCAGCTTCCAGTCTCCCTGGATTAAAATGAGGAGTGAGGAGACTCTGTAGGGGCTAGTATGGGGATGATTTTAGGTTTGCTAATATTCAAGAACTTAAGTAGTCTTGATTGCACTAGTGGATTTTGGGGGAAACACAAAACATATTAATGAACACAAAACATGTCAACCAAAATGACAATTTTTGCTATTTCTTAGTAATATTTGAAGGTGCTTTCTTTGTTTGCTTAATCTTTTTTCACCCTACCCACACACACACACACACTTAAAATTTTTTTCACCCCACCCCCCACAAACACTCACACGCACACACGCACACACGCACACACACACACACACACACACACACACACTCACACACATATTCCAACATTCTCTCTAGACCACAATTTCCCTGTCCTGGTGAGTGACATGAGTGATGCATGTGAGAGTGTATTTGCACAAGAAAATGACTCCAAAATGTGTGAGTGATGGGCAGGCAAGGAGAAAATCCACCCTATTTACACAGTCTTAGGACATCCAACCGATTAAAGGCTCTGACCCCCTGCATTTATGCCATGCTGCATTATTTCAACTTCAAGGGAAAATGAAATCATAAAGGGCAGATCACACTTTTGTGTGTGTGTGTGTGTGTGGGGGGGGGGGGGGGGGTCATCACAATCATCAGCAGAATAATTACTGTTTGCATACATCCTGTCTGTCGAGGCACAGCAGTGGAAATACTCTGAGGGTGAAAGTGGGTTGTTTTTGTCAGAGCCATGTCACATGCTGATGACTTCATTATTGAGTCCCCAAGTAAGGACTGATTTTGATTAATTAAGTTGTTTATTTGAGTGCATTGTCCATTGTGATTAAAATGGGAGTTAAAAATGGGAAAAAAATATTTAGCAGGTGATGCATATACCTGACTCATTTGTGAGACTTGTAGCACATATTCCCTGTCAACACAGACTGCACATCCTGATCCCGGAGTCTTCCTACAGCCTGTCATTTGCTGATTGGTCTGAGGTGCTACATAGGTGTCTCCAGGATGTGTTTGCTTATTGATATATTGATGAGAACGCCTCACTAATGCTGCAGGAAGGCAGTGTCATGTGCTCCTATGAGCCTCCAAGCAACCCTTGAGCTGTGTGTGTTTAAGAGTGATGCTCGCGTATTTGTGTGCGCGTATGTGTGTATGTTTGTCTATTATCTATGCATGTCTGAAAGTCAGTTTGCAAGAGAAAGTGTCTATGAGAGTATGTGTATTGTGAGTGTGCGTATTTGTGCTTTTATGCTTGTGTGTGTGTGTGTGTGTGTGTGTGTGTGTGTGTGTGTGTGTGTGTGTGTGTGTGTGTGTGTGTGTGTGCATGCACTTGTGAGAATGTGTGAGTGAGGGAGTTTTTTTCATCTACTGAATGACATCAAAAGATGAACACAAACAGAGCCTGTGGCTTCATCTCAGCACCTCTCTCTCTCTCTCCCTCTCTCTCTGTCTCTCATTCTCCCTCTCTCTCTGTCTCTCTCTCTCCCTCTCTCTCTCCCTCTCTCTGTTTAAAGTTGCCTCCCAGATAAGAGCGAGGGAGGAAGAGGGGAAGAGGGAGCAAAGAGGGAGAGAATAAAAAGAGACATACAGGAAAGAAGAGGGTAAAAGGCTGAGCATATGAAAGTAACAATATTTAAAAACTCAGAAGGTCTTTGAGCTCCTTGCTTGCTTGCTTGTATGTGTGTGTGTGTGTGTGTGTGTGTGTGTCTGTGCATGCGAGCATGCTTGTGTGTCTGTGAAAATATGTGTGTTGTGCTTTGTTGAGTGGGTGTGTATAAGTGTGTGATTATGACTGAGTGCTTTTTTGAGAGTTTACAACTGTGTGTATATATGTGTGTGTGTGTGTTTATGAATGAATAAAAGGAAGAGTGACTATGTCTTCATTGTTTATCTTACCACAGTACTGTAGCTTTGTCAGTGAGGATACAGAGCTTTCCATCACACACACTACAGGACCCGATGTGTCCATATTCAAGCACCTGTGTGGTTTGTTCAGCTAAATCTAAAGACACACACACACACACACACGCACACACACACACACACACACACACACACACACACACACACACACACACACACACACACACACACGCACACACTCATAGTCACATGATATGGGTCGTAAGTTGAGGAGCATGTCAGTAGTATTGCTGGCCCAGACTCCAGGCTCTCAGGTTGCAAGGCCCGCTCTACATGGGCACAGTGTCAGGTGACTGGCCTGTACTGACACTGAGCAGCCACTGGATTTGCTTTTCTTTTGTTCTGCGCTGCCATTTTTTCTATTCTTTTCTCTGTTTGTTCACCTCCTCCTCCACTTGTCTCTGTCTATACTGTCCATGATGTATGTGACTCTGGAAACAGAGGAGAACTGAAACAAATGAAACAACCCGATGGTCTGCAAAGACGACAGAATTTGGATAAAACCTACAAACAAAAGTGGTTCCAGACATACTACATCAAACACCTGCTCGGCAGAGAGAGAGAGCAACAGACTGTGTGTGTGTGTGTGTGTGTGTGTGTGTGTGTGTGTGTAGGTGAGGGGCGGCAAGGGTCTGGCCTCCACTGAGATCAGTGTCAATTACTGGGAGTAATCTGACAGAGTCAACACCTTCCAGCCAGGCTGAGGCAAACGCAGGGTTAAAAAGCTTACTGCCAGTGGATTCTGCTTTCAAGCTGTCAAAAAGAAGGACGGGGGAGAGTGATGGGGGTTGGGGGTTGGGGAACAGAGAGAGAGAAAGAGAGAAAGAGAAAAAAAAATCTGAAAATGGGGAAACATTAAAAAAGTCTGTAACATGGGGAAAAACAGTAAAATCAGACACTAGTATGTAGGCAATCAGAAAATCACAAACAAACAGGGAAGGGGGCAGTGAGAGGTTGGATAAGAGACTGACAGCAAGGGAGAGGAAGGGGAAGAAAAGTCTGGTTTGGTTAACAACAGAGAATAAAATACATGCTTGCGTGTGGAGGAGATTCATGCGCTCAAATAAACTCAGGCTTCTGAATTTTTAATTGGGGAGGTCCTAATTACGGTCATCAGACAGTGCTCCTAAACACATTCCACTTCTTTTTTCCCCACTCCTCCTCCTCATCTCCTCTCCTCTCCCCTCCCTCTCTCTCTTTCTCTCTCTCTCTCTCCCTCCTTCCCTCCATACCACCCCCTTCTCTCTTTTTCCTGCAGTTTTCTCGCAGACCGGCCCCAGCCCTCAGCACTGGTGTGAGCTTCCATTTCATGAATATTTGATGAAAATGGGCCAGGCTGCATCAGCTGCGCGTCGGCAGCACCAAACGCCGACCCCATTACGCATGCTGCTGTCTTACGAGTGCCTACATTAGCTGGATGACAGAAAGCCTGGGTGCTGGGGAGGGGTGCTGCTGCTGCTGGTGGTGGTGGTGGAGACTGGGTGGTGGAGGCGACGGGTGGGTGGCGGTGGTGGTGGTGGGGTGGTGCTAGAGGCGGGGGCTCATCAGCCTGGGCCCTGTCGATTGATGCTATTAGATG
>JAIFZK010000021.1:2380000-2530000 GCA_027481765.1 Tenualosa thibaudeaui | reverse complement strand
GTGGTTGAGAATGAAAAGGATTTTAACTGAGGTTATTTGTTCATCATTCGTTATTCAATTGGTTCACAGTTAGTAGAAAGACATGTACAATTATTTTATTATTTATTATAAGGCAGCAAGAGTTCAGGCAAAGTAAACAGTAACACTTTACAAAACACCAAAATCATTACATAACAAAATTTATTACAAAACCAAATATATGTTTCTTCTCCAAATCCATTGCTATCCATACAGTATTGAAAAATCTTGACCCTACTGGATGTGACCTTCACAGACACACACACACACACACACACACACACACACACACACACACACACACACACACACACAGACAAACCTCTAAGAGGAAGTCATGGATATTGATCCCTGAATCCTCTGGGAGTTTAACCATCTCCTTAGTGACTCCAACCTTTGTTGCACTGTCAGTTAAAACGATCTTCATTCTCTTTGGGCAAAGAACACGTCAATATGACTGCTGAAAAAGACAAGAGATGAAATAGTGATATGAATAAATGCTAGAGGTGGGAATCGAGAATCGAGCAGAACCAAGAATACCAAAATACTTCAATTCACTGGAATCGTAAGCCTCTGACATTAGCAATTCCTCTCATCAATGCTGCCATGTTTTTTCTTCAAACCATGGTCAATGGGTCTTTCTGAATACAAAATTGAAATAGATAATACAGTTCTACATGGTTTACTTCAATGTAATAAGCTGCAATTGTCACCTTAGTAGTATAGGCTATATTACAGGCCTATCTGCTGACACTGAAAATCTGTGTACACTACCTTCTAAACAGTAAAGAATTGATAAAAGAATTGACAAAGAATTGGACCAATAAGTTGAATCGACAACGGCATCGATATTGATAAAATCCTATAAATTCCCACCCCTAACAAAAACAATCTAATATATACCCTAATATAAATAGATGCAATCTAATACAAACCCTAATCTTAACAGATAGAATCTAATACGTACCCTAATCTTTCCAAAATGTATATATCCTGTTTCCTTATTTTATGGCAATTTTTCTTGCAGAGTTTAGGGGGTATCTTGTAGTATCTTGCAGAGTTTAGGGGGTACATCAAGGTCACTTTTAAACATCATACCGCAATACTGAACAAACTGAGCTTTGTTATGCTCTGGTTTTCCCATTTCAGTTCTTCCGAAGCTTTGTTTAGTGCTGCCCGGACCAATCCTGTCTCCAGGGTCCCGACGGTCCTCTTGTCTCTGGGAATGTTATGGAAGTGGACTGCCAAGTGCTAAGGTGCCAGATGGAATTTCCCTGTTTTGCATGAACATGACAAACCCCTGCCTGGACTGTGATGAGCTCCTCATGAAACACTCGCCAAGCAGGTGACAGCACAAGCCACTACGAGAGACAGAGAACAGCAGTACATAGTGTGCTTGATCGTGTGTGTGTGTGTGTGTGTGTGAGAGAGAGATTAATGTAAGAGTATGTCTCCTTTGTTCACAGTAGAATGTAGAGAGATGGACAGGCCAGAATGGGAAGAATAAGACCCTGGCCTAGGAGGCAGAATAATAAGGGAAGTGAGATAGAAATGGATGTGACAAGCAGCCACAATGAGAGTTCTACCAGCGTTTCTTCTGAGGCACTTGGAGGACTGCCTTTATGTAAAAAAGACTGACCTCTTGGACACACAACGACTACACAATCTCACAGACAGCTGACATTTAGGTCTTTGTTTTTTTGCCTCTTCTTCTAAAACAGTAGATCACCCTCTTCAAATGAAAATGTATCATTTTGCCTTTCTGTCATCAAATTTGTAGTGAAATATGGAAATAAAACTGAGTAATAGCACATGCATTACATATAGCTTCCATTTGTAACTTGTGTGGTTTTATTGATTTTTGATAATACACCAGTAATAAGTATATTTGTCTTATGGACCTCACCTTGTCCAGACACAGTTACTAAACTCATTTGAACACTGTACAAGTACAACATTTACACAGACCTCCCAGTTACTCACAAAATAAAAATGGAAAGTGAATCTTGAAAGACTTTAATGTTCATTAGAAGAATACATTGTAGAGCCAGGTCATTCATTACAAAGCCAGACATGAGAGCACTTTCCCCACTTCCTAGACAACTGCATTTGGCTTGATAAATGGTTATTGTTTGACAAAAGTAAAAGATATTGATCAGAGAATGCTGGAAGTGCGTATGATGAATATGGCAGAGAAGGAACCTTTCTTTCTTTCTTTCTTTCTTTCTTTCTTTATGTACTTATTTATTAATTCATTAGTGACTTTGTATCAGTTTGCTTTGAAGAGAAGACTGATCTTTGTAATAATAATGTCCAAGAGGAAAAGGACATCAATGCATTCGAAGCAAAGCCTTGAGCTGTAGCCTAGTCACAGTAGTATTTCAAGACAGCTATTAGTAGGCCAATCACACACACACTTTGTCATTCAGCATTGCAGCTACCATTGCTGAGGGAGTCAAAAAGTAATTAGAATGAAGTTAATTAACCCTTAATTAACCCTTATAATTATTGAAAAAAGGTACCAAATTTAAAGAAAAAGAGCAAGCTGGGGCAACCTTTTTCATTATGTTAAACAGGCTGTGAATTAGGGGTGTCACAGGACAGATTCAAGGCCCAGATGTGTGCATGTGTAAGCTACAATACTTAATGTTGACCTACAAAACCTCAGTGTGACCCTGATTACATTTCATTCTGTAATTCTATTAGTATTAATGTTTAGCTTTACAATTCTGTACATTCTTGTCTAGAATTCAACCAATTTTTACCAGGTCAGCTGATTGACCTCTTTCTATACCTCATTTTATAGGAGCAGTCTTGGTGTAAACTAGATGGCCTAGGCTATACCTAAGAGGTGCACCAAACCTTCCAAACACCTCCCAGAGTATTATTGGCTCTGCTAGACCTACCTGTTGTTTGGTGGTAGTAACATGCAAGTTTATCTGCCCTTTATGTGGTTATATGCCACTCAGTTAATCTAGGGATGGCCATCTAGGGATGCCAAGGCAAATGATCTGGTGAAAAGGATACCTCAAATGGTAACAAATATTACATAGTTTCACCACTGTTAGCCTGCTCTTGTATAGCTTAGTAATTTGGTGCTTAAATAGGCCAAGTATAAATATTCAGTAAGGTGAGGGGTGCTTGATAAGGTCCTGCTTGACTACTGACAGCACACTTGACTTGCAGTCCAGGGCCTGATCCCCAATGAAAGCTTCTCAGGTGGCTCGTCAGACCTCTGCCACCGCAGTTGTTGTCCGTCGTGATCTGCTGAGGCACTTTGTGATGGTGCTTGGCTCTGTCAGTGCAGAGCTGACCATGATACAGAGATGCACAAACCCTGACTAGCAGCTAGCAGGGCCCTCACAGTTTTTACTTTTGAAAAATTTCAATCACGAACTAGAGAAATCCTATAAAGTACCACCAGGTATACCAATGAACCAGGTATAGCAATTTCATACTTATTCATTTTGTTGCTGCTGAGTTTCTTTCTCCTGAGCCATGAGGCTACATTACAAAAAGAAAAAACACACTGACATGCATACACACACACACACACACACACACACACACAAAGTATGTTTTGTGTGTGTGTGTGTGTGTGTGTATATGCATGTCAGTGTGTTTTGTGTGTGTGTGTGTGTGTGTGTAGTGTGTTTTTTTCTGACTTTTTGTAATGCCTCATACACACACACACACACACACACACACACACACACACACACACAGGTGTGTGTGTGTGTGTATATGCATGTCAGTGTGTTTTGTGTGTGTATGCATGTCTGTACAAACTGTATGTAAGTTTGTCAATCCTGTTTGCCATACACTATATTATATAGTGGGTATAGTCCTCTATGTAAATCTATTCTCCTTTGGCAATGGAAAAAATGGCCATGTCAATAAAGTTGTTTGAATTGAGAGAGAGAGAGAGAGAGAGAGAGAGAGAGAGAGAGAGAGAATGTGTAAGTGTGCATATGCAAGTGGGTTTGGATGTGGGTGTTTGGAATGGAGTAGTGAAGGTTCTGTCAAACAAGTCTGGAGTTTGGTGTGTCAGTTGCCCATCAAGCTGTCAGACTCTCAGAAAAGCTCAGCCTTGCAGAGAGAGAGAGGGAGAGAGAGAGAGAGAGAGAGAGAGGGGAAAAAAAATGAGAGAGAGGCCTGCTGTTGTCAGAAGCCAAAGCCTCTTTTTCAGTCCAGCCATGATCAAAGACACTTCCCTTCAATCATTACTGACAGGACAAACACACAGCATCAAGGGCAAGGCAACACACACACACACACACACACACACACACACACACACAAACACACACACACACAAACACACACACACCAAGATACATGCATACACACATACAAACTCACACACTCACTCAATCAGACACACACACAAACACAACACACATACACACACAGCAAGATCCCTGCATACACACATACTTATGCACACACTCACTCAATCACACACACATACACACTCACTCACACACTCCATAACAGATAACAGTGTTCCTCAACCATCTTCAGAATATCCACCACTCACAACCCTCTTCATACAGCACAGCGCTTCACTGCACTGACCTGACTGCTAAGTAAGAGTCGACAAGTCTCAGTAGGCTCTGAATTTTAGGAAGAGAGGAGAGAGAAAGAATGTGTGTATGTGTATGTGTATGTGTATGTGTATGTGTGTGTGTGTGTGTGTGTTTGTGTTTGTGTTTGTGTGTGTGTGTGTGTGTGTGTGTGTGTGTGTGTGTGTGTGTCTGTGTGTGTGTGAGAGAGAGAGATATGTAATTGATTTACAGGTGGATCCTATGGGAGCAGGAAGTAGCTGAAGCAAGAACAGAACAGGCAACAGCGTGGCATGTAGCTCTCGTGGTCCACCCCTACATCATTATCACTCTGTGAACTTTGACCCCTACATCGTTTGCTGGGCACAGATGAAAGGATCTGCCTCTGCACTACGGCACAGTCATGGGGTCTGGGGACTGTGTGTGTGTGTGTGTGTGTGTGTGTGTGTGTGTAGGGAGCGCTAAATCACACAAGGCATCCCAATCTGAATCATCCCAAGCTTTTTGAAGCCCTACACAGCTGGGAAGCAATGAAAGATTCATGAGTGGCCAATGTGTGTGTGTGTGTGTGTGTGTGTGTGTGTGTGTGTTTACCCATGTACTGTGAGAGAGTTAGAGGTACAAGGGGCAATCAAGCAATGTCTCATGTGTATTATTGGAGATTGAAGGCCTAGGGGCAAACATACACACACCTTACCCACATACACACATACAGTCATATTCACACAAACACACACACACACACACACACACACACACACACACACACACACACACACGGTGAGTTTTCAGGGGAAACCTGGGCCCATAAAGTTGACTTCCACTGTCATATTGGTGATATTCGTTGAGTCCCCGGCTTGTCAATAGTAAGATTCATCCAGTGTGTGTGCAAGGCTGGCTGGGGCTAAGGCTCACGTCACAGTGCCTCAAACCCATGGCAGGCTCAATCCAGCTGTCAATCACAGCCGCCAGCAAGCCAGAGGAAAGACGTGGGACGAGATGGGAGTTGGAGAGAGGAGCTGAAAGAAGCCGGTGCTGATGTCCGTGTGTGTGTGTGTGTGTGTGTGTGTGTGTGTGTGTGTGATAGTGGTTGTGGATGTATGAGTGAAAGTTTGAGTTGAATAAGTGTGTGTGTGTGTGTGTGTGTGTGAGAGAGAGAGAGAGAGAGAAGGAAAGACAGAGAGAGCAAATCTCTCTAAAATAAAGTATTTGTTTATTGTGCCTGTGTGTGGAAGCATACTGTTCTGTGTGTGTACCTGTATATGTATTTGTACATGTACAGGTGTGTGTGTGTGTGTGTATTTGTGTGCATACATGTATGAGATACACAGGCATCCCTCACTGCAGAGATGGAGAGAGAGCGGAAGCGGGAGGGAGTTGGTTTACAGGCTTCAGAAACACACACACACACAGATAGACACACAGCATGCTGGAATCCCAGAATTCCCAGGGAGACTGATTAGCCACCATTGTCACTAAGGGAGGTAATAATTATGGGGTGTTGTCGTGGGGTTGAGGGCAGTGAAAGCTGAGAACACCCTCCTCCCCAACACCCCTTCCTCTAGACACACAGACACACACACACACACACATACACACTCACACACACACACACACACATTGTGCTGGAACAACTTCTGAGCTCACATATAAGTTGCTGCCCAGGCGATACACAACTTAACGTCTCATTCACCTTTTTTACGCCACAGTGAACTGTTTCCACTGGACAATGAGGCATACAGGCAATGTTACATGGAAAGGAAACAAAAAGAATGTTGAGCCTTCTGTGATTTCATAAAAGACATTGAGAAAATTATGGAAGAAAGAAAGAAAAAAAGAAAGCAATGAACAAATCACATATTGAATAAAAACCCTTATCAGAGTGTGGGCTTTTCCACCCAGAAGAGCTGATCTCCTGTCAGGGAAACTCAAGCCTTACTCTCTGCCCCCTCACAAGAGCCTGTCTGCTCCCCCCAAAATAGCCCCGACTGTCAGTCAGCAGAAAGCTCACCTCCTCCCTGCACCCTCTTCACCCTGGAGCACTGCCCACCGCAAGCCCTCAGTCATTTCAGAAGTGTGTGTGTGTGCATGTGTGTGTGTGCGTGTATGTGTGTGCATGCGTGTGTGTGTATATGCGTGTGCATGCGTGTGTGTGTGTATGTGTGAGTGTGTGTGTGTGTGTGTGTGTGTGTGGTGAGAGAGAGAGAGAGAGAGAGAGAGAGAGAGAGCCCTCTGATCACACTGAGATCTGCACTACATGCAGTAAGGCTAAGGGACGAGGTTGTGATCAGGTCAGTGTGTGTAGTGTAGCATCACTTCTGTCTTGTGAAGAGAAGCAGTTTGCTGCTCAGTGTTGGAATCAACCTGAACAGAAAGAGACATAGAATAGAAGCATACAGCTATAAATGAACATTTACATGCATATCCGTATATGTTTTCTGAATGATTGAGGATACATCACATGTGCATGCCATAAGTGTGTGTGTGTGTGTGTGTGTGTGTGTGTGCATGCACATTTTTGTTTGGTATTTGTGTTTGTCTGTGTTTAGTGTATTTGTTTGTGTGTGTGTGTGCATGCACATTTCTGTTTGGTATTTGTGTGTGTCTGTGTTTAGTGTATTTGTGTGTGTGTGTGTGTGTGTGTGTGTGTATGTGTGTGCGCGCGAGCATGACGACATCCTCATTGTGTCCCAGGGCAGACCCTCATGCATAAATGATGGCCAAAGTATTATTGTGCACGAGGTCACATGATATTTGCTCTGTCTTTCTCTTCCCTGGGTGGCCGAGCCCAAAGAGAAGCCTCAGCAGCACCGCCATCTAATACAGACATCATCAGCCACACAGAGCTCAGCCCAGCTGCCAGGGCTTTATGGAGCAGGCCTGGGGTGGACAGAGGCCAGGTACATCAGCATGTGCTAAACATGCAAAGATTTTCGCTTTTTACATGGAGCACAGTGGATGGGACAGCCTCAGACATGGAAATGAATGCAGTGACTGAATGCTGGACTAACTGGACAATGCTGTTTAGTGTTCTATGGAAGTGTGTGTGTGTACTGTACATCTGTGTCTGTCTCTCTGTGCACAAGTAAGGGCATTTAGGCAATTGCTGTAAGAGGGGTCAGAAATGTCCTTGGTGATGTTGACGGCATGTGTGTAAGTGATTTAGCGGTGCCCTTGGGGGGCGGCCATGCTGAGTGTGTTGATGTGTTGTACAGTATGTAGACACACACGCAACATTTGAGAGCTTTTGTAGCGCAGCTGTGATCACACCTGCTGCCCCTCAACACTACCATTCAACATGTACTCTACTGGGAGGTTAACTTTATCACCATTTACCCCTGCATCTGCTACCATCATCTACCACAACTGTGTGGGATACATGTGTTGTGATGGAGCATCAGAGGCTGTGTGTTTCATGCAAATGACACATAAAATGTTATGTGTATTTATAAAGCTTTACAACGATTGACTTAGGTGTATAGAATTATCCATACACACATTAAATGGATAAAGGGTAATGCTGCTATTGTGCATTTATACATTATTATTCAAGCCTTTACACCTCAAGTAATCATGATGTGTAATAATGTGACATAGAGATGAAAGAAGCTTCATAATGCACTAGAATAGTAGAGTATGTCAGAACAAAAACATCATAATACTTAATGTGCAAACAAACAAACAAACAAACAAATCATTCAGATGTTTATTAAAATACTAATGTTAACATTACTGTGATTTTTTAATGACAACTAACTTTAAATGTAATCTTAGTTGATTTAGTCGGTCATTTGTGATATTCTGATGTACTGTATGTCTCACATGGTTAACACGATTAATAGTTGTCATGCACTTCAGTATTAATGCAGACATGTTCATTACCAATAGCATCAATAGTTAGGTACCAAACAGCTCTGTAGACCCTAACAATGAATTCCTGTAAGGGAATGTCACTGCATATAAAGTAGGCTATATATGTTGTGCTGTGCTGTGTTTGTGTGTGTGTGTGTGTGTGTGTGTGTGTGTGTGTGTGTGTGTGTGTGTGAGTGTGTGTGTCCATCAAACCGACCCATCAAACTCAATTGGCATGGATGTTGATTGGAGATGATCCTGTGTCTCAGTAGCGTTTAGAGCCCACTAGCCTTGCCCAACCACTGTCTGGGCTGGCTAGGCTAGCTCAGCCCGGCCCCTGCTTAATTATTAATGTGTTTATATTGCTGATTTTGTTCTTTCCTCTTGTTCCCCAGCGTGTGCTTGCAATGGAGGGGTATTTGTCTAACTCGACACTCATAATGTCGGCTATAGAGTGAGTGTGTGTGTCTGCGCGTGAGTGTGTCTGCGCATGTGTTTGTGTGTGCCTGCGTGTTTTCATGTGTGATCTCAGTGGAAATGACCTCAGCATTACTTCTTGAGTCCAGGCATATTTCTCTTTTCTCTAAACGTACTCATTTATCTAAACGTTTTATAATACTTGTCTTTTTCTGCAATGTCGGCACACATCCCCCCCCCCCCCCCCTCACACACACACACACACACAAATGCCCCTTCACACAAAAATAAAAACTACCCACACACACGTATGCACACACACACACACAGAGGAGAGAGAGAGAAAGCACGTTTTTTCCATGCATGATATGTATGGCCTGAAGATGAAACATCATCTCATTATCATTTATGTATGTGGTGATTCCTAGATCTCTGTGATCCATGTCAACAACCATAGTAATGAGACATCTTCATACCCCCCACTCCTTTGAATTTCAATAATTATAATTTCTAATCACCACGTCCATTGTAAATATGTTCTACATTGCTTCCAAACAGGGGGTCTGTCATTTCTGCAGGAGCTAATGCTGGGCCTCCATATATTTCACAAATAGAGTAACTAGATGAGTGAAAGTGAAAGTTCTCTCATCTGAACAGTGCAGAAGACAGCCCAATATATTTATCTGACAATGGAGGACACAGTAAGAAAGACATCAGTCGAGTCCATCAAGAGGACCCAAACACATACATAATAATCAGAGATAGAATATTCAGACATTTTGTTCCTCAAAGTCAAAAATATGTCTTAGAAGGATCAATTGCGCCCTCTTGTGGAAAATATCAGGAATTGTCAGGCTACAGCTGCAACAAGTAATGGGTATCATGTAAACACACAGTTCAGGTTCAGGTTCACTTACACCCAGAACACTGCAAAAAAGGCAGAGGTTACTGTCAGTGGACAGATGGATGATTTGGTGGATGGACAGATGACAGCAGTCCCCTATGTGTTTCAGAATTCTGGGCTTATTTTATAGACACTTCATGACTGATAAAGCAAGTTTGCTGACTCAAAGGATACTTTTATTGCAATCTATAGTTGTGCTACTGCCTTTCTCTCTCTTTTCCTCTCTTTCACACACGCTCACACACACACACACACAAACAGAGAAAGAGAGAGAGAGAGAGAGAGAGAGAGAGAGAGAGAGAGATTCATCTGCTTATGTAACAGAAACAAATGAGACAAATGAAATACTGATAAATATCTAACACGCTGTTTGATTGTTTGATATATTCATAAGCCTTTCACAGCCATGAGGGAACCCCAGACTCACTCCAACACTCTGACCCTTGTGTTTACATCTGTTCCAGACCCACACACACATCTCCTCTCCTGCTGGCAACCTGCACACGCTGCTAATCAATAATTAACTCAAAACCCTTCAAGTCATATGCTCACACAAAAAACGACAGCATGTGCACAGGGACAGGTGGCTTGGAATTTATGGTCCTCTGACTCCCTCTGTTGGTCACATGAATATTTCGCTTCATGTCTCAGACGTTACAATACACAAACCATTGCAATTAATTTCTTCTTCCTCTTCTTCTTCTTTAATTGTTTCAATGTATTGACAGCTACGGCAAGATATATTTTGGCAGTAAAGGGATATGAATAGTGACACTAATTCTAAGTCTAAAACTAAGACTATGTACCATTAAATGGCGTATTGTTAAGCCCAGGTATGGACACAGTTTCTAACTGGCATCCTTTGAGATGGCCTATATGTCAGCTTACTTGAGTGAAGAAACACAACATATTTTTCCTATTTTCTGCCAGATTCAATCCTGATGGAAAGAAAACAATAAAAGCAACAGTGGGGAAAAAGGAGAAACAAATGTGACTGGATGAATGGTCCTTTGCAGAAGAATGAGAGAGATCGTGACAGAGATATACAGTTACATCTGGCTGGTTTGTATAGGTGGACTTCCAAGAACAGTATTAGCACTATTGACTTTTCTAATGGGAGCCAAAGGTCCGCTCCCCCAGGCCACTCCTGCTAATGGGGAAATATTGAGTGTTGTGGGAGGTTAGCCTTTTTCTACTTCAGGCCTACAGCTAGGCCTGCAGATTGCAATTTAATGCAAAGAAATTTGGTTGTAGTGGTTGCTATTTTCATGTGGGCAAAAATATGGAGGGCCACTTACAAACTGAGCTAAACTGGAGTAAACTGATTTAATTATCCCCAGATATAGAATGACAGTTCCAAGTCTTTGGGCCACACCTGCCTGACACCTTATCTTTTGCTCATCGAGGGATAAAAAAAAAAAAAAAAAAACTAGCCTGGTAATGTGAACTGTACAGGTGGATGTGTCACTCTTTAAAGAATTAAGCTGGGAAGAGATTTATATATCAAACTATTTTAATGTAATACTATCCACATTGCCTTCCATCATCAATTAACTCCAATCACAACGATAAAGTCAAAATAAGCACAATGATATTATCAAGAAATTCTCCATTAAAATGTTGGATATCGCAGCAAATGCTCTGACTTACAGTAGCTGTCAGTTTGGAAGCTTACTGATACGGTTTATTCCATTCCATTGTCACTCATTCTAGACACTAGAATGCCTTGGACACATTTCCACCTTGCAAAAATGCCTTTTCAAAAATAAGAAAACATATACTCTTTTCGGATAACTTTGCACTTACTAAGTGCACTTACTAAGATTTCTTGAAACAAGACAGAGACAGGAAAGTCTTGATTTAAGAAAATATTGCTTGTTTTAAGTATTTGTGATAACGTATTTTAGCAAATAATAAGATTAGTTTTCTTATTTTGGAATTCTAGTATCTAGAAACTAGCTAAATTTGCTCAAAACTAGTCAACAATGATTAAAAACAAGACAAATGCACTTGAATTTTGGACAATGAAGCTAAATTGCTAAAGCCCCTGACCAGACACAGTGCTGCTTAGCTTTTGAATTGCATTGTGCTGCTTACCTTAATGCACCCCTGTCACTACAGCTGGTGTTGTAGATCAGATACTATACTACTACTACAACTTTACATTACAAAAACTGAATGACACTGTCATGAACATTAAAAAAAGTGTTTAATGAAGTGATTAATGTTTATGACAGGCTCATGTCACTGTTACGTAGACACCTTCAAGTAAAGTGTTAGTTTCAATATCAAGTTTCAGGTCTGCAATTTATGCGATCTAGCACCACCAATGGGTGAAAGCTGGAGTTCCATGAATGTAACTTGAACCATATGCCCGATTTTAAAAAATTATTTGGCAACATACTGATTTTTTTTGAAAGTAAAACAAATTTTCACAGGTCACAAATTTAGTCTGTTCTTCATAGAATTTGGTAGAAAAGGTCTTTCCGACAAAATGATATAAAGGTTACCTACTTTCCAAAGCGTCCAACCAAGGCAGCAAATCAAAATTGGCAGCAAGGCCATCAAACAATATATGAGCTCATATCTCAGCAACAAATTAGAGTTAAGTTTAGGCTTACTTGTCTAGATAAAACAACAAAAAAAAAGTACCTTCAATGTCTGTCTGACAACTGGTCAGAAGGCTTTTCCCTCATAAAAATGAGTAAACCTCAAAATTAGTTGTATTATGTAAGTGAGACTATTCAAAACAAAATATACTGAAACAAGCCAAATAATTCTGCCTCAATTAGTAAAATACGTCTAACGAGATAATTATTCTGAATTCTGGGGAATTACACTAGAATAGATTTTCATTTTTGCAATGCGTCTATGGAGAGGACAAGATTGAGGGATGATGAGAAGAAGGAGAGAAACACAGAGAGAGAAAAACAGCACCATAGAGGAGGATGAAGCAGAGACAGAAGAAAGCTAATGATAGTCAAGGCACGTGAAGGAGAGGTGAGAGACGTCCTGTGTGTGAGAGAGAAGTGTTTTGCTATGTGATTCTACTTTAGAGGAGAAAGTAGTACAACAACAGCGAAAGGTCAAATTATTCTGGCTCCATCGTACAGAACAGGATGGTGAGGCCTCATGAGGTTTATTTTCTATTCTAGTCTCTTCTCAAGTGTGCAAAAAGTACAGAGAATTCCTCTGTTCTTTTACACAAATGCTTTGGTGGTTTGTGTTGGTTTTCCAACATCATAATGCGATTCCACACAATTGTAACTGCATCTCGCCCTTTTCTTGGCCCACATTTAGATTATAGTCCAATAGGTGGCAGCAATACCCAATTTACAGGAAGGAAGGAAGGAAGGAAGGATGGAAATAAGATGAAGAAGCAGAAGAAGAAGAACAAGAAGAAGAAATGTAAAGGCCATACAAATAGATGAATTACAATGTCAAACATCCAGCATGACACACTGATAAATGTCTGTGAGAAGTGAACATCTACAGTATATCCATTCCTCTTCTCAGAATTCATCAGCCCTGGGTCATATTAGCTCTGTAACAGTATAAAGCATTGTGCAGACAACAAAAATCATTGCATGCTGTTCCTGTAGCACCGTTAGTTATAAATATAATATAGTTAGTTATAAAGACCATGCTTAATTTGCATCCTGAGGATTAAAGCTAACTGGCTTTGCAATGAATAATGCAGGCAGGACCCGTTGAAGATGTTATCTATCAGTGACTAGTTCACAAACATAACCAAACACACTCTTAGACAAAGAACTAGCTTATGGCTTGTGACATCAGAATTCCAAATGGCCAACCTACAGCCTCTTTGGCACTTCAGTTCTTAGGCAGCGACATCTTGCATTTGGCAAAGGGCTGTTGGTATCTCTGTTTTGATGTACCAGAGCTTCAAGTGGATGACACTAAATGAGGTATGACCATACTGTGTGCCGTGGTCTGACAAAAAAAAGAAACAGTAGACATAATTTCTGCTTCCTAGAGTGATCTATTCTTTGTTCTTATCTTAAAGGAGCAATAATGACAAAACAATAGCTATAGTGGGCACAATGTTATTCATGCATTGTATTTTTAAGTCACAACAGCTACCCATCAGCATGTGTCATGAATGACGTTTTATTTTCTCCTCTTGAATTCATCACGGCTCCCTTGAAGGACCACTGATTAAAGCTATTGTGTTAATGATGATTGATTAAGCACAGACTAATTGGAAGCCTTTCGAAATTGTAAACATGCTTGATTGATGGAACACACACAGACAGCATCAAAACGGAATTAGCTGTCTGAAAATCAGGCGTATATTGGAGGACTGCTATTTTAGGGATGAAGAAGAAAGACATACACAGATGGTTTGCTGCACAAGAAAATCTCACTCAACCTTGAAAATGTACTACACACAAAGTGGAAAAAGTACAAGAAAACCCTTCAGAAAAGAAAAGGCTACACACATGGAATTTAATTCTGATAACCAGTTTAGCGAGATGGTCGCTGGGAAGCTCCCTGCTCACCTGCTGATAGGGTCACCATCTTGCTGTCATGTCCTGCCATGGGCTGATCAGATTAGTCATACCAGCAGACAGCATTGACAAAGCTCTCTCTGTATGTGTGTGTGTATGTGTGCTGTGTTTAGCAGGGGGCAGATGCTGTCCACCCAGCTACTGCGGTTCTGGCAGTTGTGTGTTAGGAGGCGGGGGGGCATCTTCTCAGCCTTGTCCGAGATGATATTTGTCAAGGAGAGGACATACACAAGGTGAGTGCAGCTTTTTCTTGTGTGCTCAGCGGTTTGAGTGACTTTCTTTGGCGCTTTTGTCTTGTGCGTGTGTGTGTGTCTCTCTCTGTGTGTGCATGTGTGTTGTTTTGTGAATATTTCCCTGAGTTGGCAGGTTTCTTCCCATTGACCCTTCCCTGCTGTAAGCCACTGGTTTCAGGGCTGTTTACTCTGGGCCATATGGCAGACAGTGTGCTCTGCCCCTGTGCCTTAGCATCGCTTGTCAGGTGATTAGCGAGCAAGGCTAACGGAACAGAAGAGGTGAGGACAGAGGACACTCCTGAGATGTGTGAAATGAGGTATGAGATCTGTGTGTGTGTGTGTGTGTGTGTGTGTGTGTGTGTGTGTGTGTGTGAATGTAAGTATGTCAGATACACATAAGTGTTGTCATCATCATCATCATCATCATCATCATCAGTGTTGTAGGGGGAAGCTTGGTGTGCTGAAGAGCAAGAAGGGCAGGCAGGCAGCTCAACCACCTCCTGTTTTTCGCTTCAGTGACTGACGGGTCAACCTCCCCTACCCCGCCATTGCTAAGTTAATAATCATGCCTAATAATGCACGCGAGCACACCCCATGACCCCTGACCCCCGCAGACACACACAGAAAAACAGACGCTGGTACGGACAGGACACTGAGGCCCTGAGACAACCACACCAGCTGTGGGGTCATGCAGTCGGCCTGTAAGGAGTCAGCCAGGAGTTCACCTGTCACCGCTGGATGAGTATGAGAACACACACACACACACACATTTGAAACAAAGTTTGTTTTGTGGAGCATAGAGCTCAGGGACGTGGCTTACAACCTGCAGTATATACAAACTCATTTTAAAATGCACCAAAAGAACTGATAATATGCATGCCTGGTAATACCAATGATGTACCAGTACATAGAGTGGTAAAGTAATTATCATTGTAATTATTAAGTAATGTAACCCCCTAGGTCTTTTCCCCGACCGACCAAAAAAGTGAAGTGCAACCTCACCCTCTCTCATAGTCAACAACACCATGAAAGAGTATTTCCTTGGTCAGCTCAGACTACACTACTGTGAAATTTGTGGACTCTCCCATGGGACTGGAAGTTTTCCATTTGAAACTCATTTCCATTTGAGAGAGAGAGAGATGCAATATCAATATAAATCACAAGCATGAAAGTCTGTTTGGCAGCATGTTATACTTTATAAAGAAGGTCACTATCCACTTCCCATCCACTGCAAAACGCTTTGGGTGTCTTGAAAAGTGCTATAGAAATGTAAATAGTAGTAGTAGTGCGCTTATAATAGATCAGCATAGTCTTTTACTTTACAATGCTCATGACACTGAAGTATGGACAACACACAATACTTCATGGTCATTTTATGCAGGGACAAACTGCATTCCAGCTGAAGTTCAACTGCAGGTTGAGCATCAAAGACCACAGGATATCAACACCCCTGCTAGTAGGTCCAGTAATAGTGAGGTTGGTGCAGCTACAGACCAGCGTGTGGATGTGGTGTCTTGGTGCAATGACAGCAAAAACTATGCCTCCTTTTTGTTAGAGCCAGGACTGTGGATAATCACAGAAAAAAAAATCGGATGTTGTCAGATTTATTTATTTATTTAAGGGGGGGGGTGTTAATGTTCTGAGAAAAAACTCTATAAAGTCGCAAAGTTGCGAGAAGTCTCACTCATAAATGTAAATAGTCACAATTTTGCGAGAAGCGAAGTCCTACTGTTGTCCTACTGTGCTCTGCCTCTTGCAAAGCATTGCACCAAGCAGGCTTGTGCTTCGATGAAGCATATGTTGAGACACATAAGGACTGGCAATTTCATGTGAGTTCGGTGACAAGCTGGAAGAGCAGCTGAAGGACCAGTGCCGGGTGACAGCAAGAACGGGCATATTGTGCGAGCATGAAGAAACGCATCGACAAAGAATCCATCAACCAGCGCAGCGGCGCCAGCGGATGGTGAATAGCCATGAGAAGCGCCCCAAAAGAGCGAGACATCCACAAACCCTCAAAGGTCAGCCCTTGTATGGAACGGCAAACGCGCTAAGACAGCCTCCAGGGCCTGAAAACTGTGTGAATGTTGAATTGTAGAGGTCACACGGGGAAACAATTATTTACAGTGAAAGGTGACAGTGAGTATATAAAGCCATATATGGTAATGTGAGATGCAATGATATTCAGATAAAAATGGAAGTAGACTCAGGTGCAGCTATGAGGATAATTTCAGAGAAGCTGCACAAACGTAGGTTTAAAAAGTGTACACTGAGCCATGTGATGTGCGTCTTAAAACATACTCTTTAGAGCCAGTTGTGCTGATAGGTAGATTTCAAGTGACTTAATTAGTGTCAATGGGAAGCAGTCCAACACTAATGGGTAGGAATTGGATTCAGTGCTTGCGATCAGACTAGTCTAGACTGAATCATACCAGTAGCAGATCATCTTTCAGATATGTACGAGAAATACTCACACGTGTTCAATGTAGACTGTGTGGTCATTTCTGGTGTGAAAGGGTAGTGTAGATCGCGGAGTCATTTCTGGTGAATGCAATACCAAAATTTTGCTAGATCAGTGCCTTATGCATTGAGCTTAGCCATTGACAAGAAGTTAGCAAAGTTGCAGGAAATGGGAGTTTGCACTCCAGTGGAATATAGTGAATGGGCAACTCCAGTTGTATGCATGCATGCAGAAAAAAAAACAATGAGGTCAGAATTTGTGGTGACTAAAGTAACCATAAATCCCTGGTTTGAGGTAGACAAATACCACTTTAGCTGCAGGTCAATCAGGCGCCCTGCTAGTAGTTATACTGAACACCATATCGATGGAGAATGAGTCATTTCTGAGGGCAATGCTTTAAGCTATTTAAGTTCAAACTGTCAGATGTGCGTTGGTACACCTCGACTTCGTACACCTCCAAACGTGATATAGAGGACAATTCTGGTTGATAATTGTTAGCTTCGTTAGCTTGCTAACTTACCAGTGTAAATGTAGCTAACTTCACCATGCCAATCTGAGCTAATCAGACTGGTCATTCGAAGAATTGCAATGATGAGTGCACTTGTAACACTTCTGTCAGTGTAACTGGAATGAACACGACTGTGCACGAGTAGGCCTATTTCTATCGGTGTCACCGCTTGCACCACACAGGTTACACACTTGATTAGAGCAGCAAGTGCTAGATAAGATACAGACAAATAATAGCTGGGCAGATGGCTTTTCACACAGATGTTGGAATGTCTGTTGATGTGTAGTCTACACATTTGTTATTGAAGGCTACAAGTTTCAACTGATTTTGACTGATTTTGGGGGTGCCAAGGGGTGTCATGAGGACCTAAGGGAGTGTTTGTTCATAAAAGGTTGAGAACCACTGGTCTAAACCCAAGCCAGCAAACAGGTCACCATCAGACAAATCTCATATGCATTTTATTCAGTTTTACTTAACAACCTATTATTGCTAAGCAATTTTCTCTACCTGCAGCAGTGTTTCTCCACTCCCTTTGGTTGATAAATGAACCACTACTTATCCTCGCTTTTCCCCGTGCCAACCCCACCCTTGCATTTTGGGGGCGTTAACCAGATTTGCCGTCTGTATCTATTAGAGTAAATTGAGACAAATGTAGCATCTGTCAAAGAAGCTAACCTATTTGGGACACAAAATTGACAGTGAAGGATTACATCCAGGACCCAAGAAAGTGGAAGCGATAGCCAATGCACAAGTTCCTGAGAATGTCACAGAGCTTAGGGCATTTTTTAGCATCACTGACATACTATGGGAAGTTCCTTGAGAATCTTTCAACAGTCATTAAGCCAGTAACTGTTGCTTAAGAAAGACAGTCTGTGGAACTGGTCTACCAATTGTCAAGCAGCTTTTGAGAAGGTTAAACAGTACAGCACAGTTGTTATCTTCAACTGTTCTTACTCATTTTGAGTTTCAGCTGCCCGTCTAGCAAGACTGTTGGAAAATGAAACGTGGTGTTTTCAAGGCCAGGGGATATGGAACTATACTCTCACTCAGGTGTAATAATCAAGGAATTCTGCTACCATACCATGACATCGGTGGCTTGCACTACTTGGAGACATGGGGGGACTGTTTTTAGATATGGAAGCAAATTCCCTTGACGTTCTTGCTGATACACATGGTGTACTCTCACTTGGACAAAGGAGGAAGTGTTGTGAGAATCATGTTCTTTGAATTCTCCAACACTTTCAACACCATCCAACCCTTCCTGCTGAGAGACAAACTACTGCAGATGAGAGTGGACCCAAGCCTGGTGACCTAGATGACTGATTACCTCACTGAAAGGTCCCAGTTTGTTAGACTGGGGGACCTCACATCTAAGGCTGTGGTCAGCAGCACAGGGGTGCTACAGGGAACTGTTCTCTCTCCTGTACTGTTCACCTTGTACACTATGGACTTCAAGTACAACTACGAGTTGTGTGTAAGTTCTCTGACAACACTGAAATTGTGAGGTCTATCAAGGATGGAAAGGAGGGCGAGTATAGGACTCTTGTGGAGGACTTTGTGGGACGGTGTAGGACTATCCAGCTGTAGCCAAACACCACCAAAACAAAGGAAATGGTGGTGGACCTCGAGAGGTCTGCCCCTCCCTTGTTGCCTATCACCATTGATGTAGTGAATTTGGAGACTTATACATACAAGACTCAAAATTATCTTTACTATATCTCATTATACTAGTATAAGAGAGTGAAAATCTTGTGTTTTTCTTGTGCCCTTCACAAAATAAATAAATAAATATTATATTAAGAGTGTGTGTGTGTGGGCGGGGGGAGAGTTGTAGTGCAAAGACTGACAGGCATAGGCTTAGGCTGTCTTTGTTTCCGTGTTCATTAGTCTTATAGCTTGGTGGAAAAAACTGTTCTGGAATCTGGTGGTCTGAGCCTTAAGACTACAATATCGCTTGCAACATAGCAGCTGAATCAGTCCATGACTAGGATGGCCGAGGTCCTTACGGATTCTTTTGCATTGCCTCTTATACAAGTCCTGGATGGAGGGCAAATAACATCCCCAGATGCTTTGTGCTGTACGTACAACTCTTTGCAGTGCCTTTCATTGGTAGCAGAGCAACTTCCAAACCATACAGTGATGCTTCCGGTCAGGATGCTCACTGTGGTGCCTCTATAAAAGGCATTTAGCATCTTTGTTCACAAACCAAACTTCCTTAGTCGTCTGACGTGGAAGAGATGTTGCTGATTTTTTTTAAACAATCTGGTCAGCATGTCTGGTCTGGTCAGACTGGTCAATTGATCTCCTTTCTTCCTGAAGTTTATTAACAGGTCCTTGGGCTTTGCAATGTTGGGTGAACGGTTGTTGTCTTGACACCACTGCGGTAGGTTGTTGACCTCACTCCTGTTGGCTGTCTCATCATTGTTGGTAATCAGGCCAATTAGAGTGGTGTCATCAGCAAACTTAATGACCATATTAGAGCTATACATAGCTGTGTAGACTGGTGTGTAGAACAAGACATCTGAGCTTGCTGTCAAGTATACTGAAGACAATGATGTTGAATGCAGAGCTGTAGTCTGCAAACAGCATCCTTCCATACATACCCTGATAAGTGTCAGATTTAATATGTATGTATGTATATATATATGTGTGTGTGTGTGTGTAATTTTCTTATATTCTTAACAATATTACATATTGTACATACATAATGCAGTAATGAAGTAATGAGACTGAAGGATTATTATTTCTATGCGACATGACATGGCTTACCTTGAGCATGGGCATGCTAGACCTCATGGTGTCCAATCAGTATGTTCACCAGTCTTCTCTGCAAGGTCTGTGGCCGAATACAATGACGCATTGACAATGATGCAGTAATGAATTATTGAGACAATGACAATTCCTTTGTGGCGATATCTGTGTCTCCGGTGATCAGGAATGCCATGTATGCACTGTTCGAAATTTGCACAGACGTCTTTTTTAGATGTAGAGTTCTTAAATGTAGCCGATCTGCGATGACTCTGCGATGAAATTTGGCACACAGATCATTGCTGTACGTCGATTTTATGTTCAGGCTATTTTTCTTCTGAAGAATTATTTTAGACTTGAACTTAGTGATGGGAAGTTCTTCTTTTGCAACATTGTAGGCAACATTAAACTTGATTATCATCTCAATTATCATCACTAGGGATGGGTATCAAGGTCCAGTATTAGGAGGAGGAGTGATCTGCTCTATGATAAAATTGATGACATGCCTCAGATTGTCTGAGTCTGATTTTGAAAGCTGCAGAGCTGGGGACAGCTGACTCCACACTAAAACAACGCTTAAAAGTCTGGCTTCAGTGGAGGTGAAACAACCTTTCACTTCAATTCAGCAAAATATCAGAAAATGTAATTTATTGCAAGACTGTGGCCTGTGAAAGGAGAAACACTGGCAACCTAATGAAACATCTCAAAATTCTCACTGTACTGTAATTCCTCATATGAAGCATGTAACCTCTCTCTCTCTCTCTGCACTCATCTGTATGCACATAAAAATATTATAGTATTAATAGTATAACTACCTATAGCTATTTCATTTGGTTAGAATCTGATCAAACAGCTTAAATTTAGCTCTGGTGTCGAAGTCAGTTTGCGCACCAGTTACACAGGGAACCGAAGTGCTTCCCTGTGAATGACCAACGTTCATACCATTATGTGAGGTGCTTCATCATTAAAAAAAAAAAAATGGATGTATTCACAGTAGAGAAAATAACAGTGCTATGGATCACATCATGCAACTACCTGCAAGCATTTGTACTCTTAATACCACCGACCACTGCACAATTTTCTTCTTACTCGGTTTCTCTTTTTCCATGCTCATGTTTTCTTGGTTACCACCTGGTTACGTCCGCTCATGTCATCACGGTTTGCTTAGAAAAAACAAGTTTTACTTGGTGCCTGTTGAGAACCAACTTTGCGGTTTCAGAGCGCTCTGATCTGCAGCGTGAACACGTTGGCCAGTTCGAACGTGTTCTCTGACGGTCTGAACACGCCTTAAGGGTGTTTGCAAGTGACGCTTCTGTTTTTTTCAAATTTGTAAGTTTTTCAAGTTGAAGCTCTTTCTCTCTCCACACACATGCATTTTAAAAACAGTGCTTTGAATGGGGCGCATCTATGCGGATATCAGCTTGGGACTGAACACCAGAACAATCAGTGGTAATTACTGGTTAATCTGAACAAGCAATTAGATGTGTATTGTCTTATTGTCAGTCATTATGGGAAACTGAATGAAGTTTAATTGTCTATGCTTCACACAAGGGACATCTGTGATGAGGTCACCCTGGGCACTGCCCTCTATCCCTCCACCACCAGCAGCTCTAGTACACACACACCTTCTTTAGTCAACTGCTCCCATGGATATGTTGGACACAGTTTTCAGTTACCATTTCAATGGTAATGCTGTGGCCACCAAAATTATAGTGGTACGAGGTAGGTCATGACTAGGGTGGTTGGGGTCTTTAATGATTCTCTTGGCATTCCTGATGTGTCTTCAATGGTGTTGACACCAAAGAACTTGAGGTTGTTGATACTCTCCACTGTAGAACCAAATGATCTTCTTTCCTCCAAAAGTTCACAATCAGATCTTTGGTCTTTGGAATAGGTTCTTTTCCTGACACCCCTATAGTTGTTAACTTCAAGAAGATCTGGAATGGAAAACCATTTTGCCTTGTCTTTGATCAATTAGGAAAAGGTTGTGCATGACCAAAGAGCTATCATGAACATGAGGCATGGATGTGCCCTCCATATGAAAATCATGAACTTAGAAATAATCACTAAAACATCGATGAATTAGACCAGTCTACATGTGATGTCAAATAGCTGATGGTTGCCAGTGAGGTTGCCATTTAGCAAAAGGGTTGTTTCAATATCCAGCCTAAATATAAGGTTTTAAATTAAAGTTAAATGTTCTTTTTTAACATCAGAGAGCAAGGTGCAATACTACATTCATCTATTCTATGTCCCCTTTAACTTCACTCCTCGGGCCATGTCATCATTGTTTCTAATCAGACAACAGGAATATCATCAGTATATTTAATAATTTAAATTTACTTTACTGATCTTTAACATTTTTCTCCACATAACACAAGTTTATATTTTGTAGCAAACTTTTTCACAGATCCCCTGGCAGTGTGCTGCAGACGCCCTGGGCCCACTTTGAGAACCAATGATGGGCGGTTTCTGGTATGGGCTACATAGGTGGTTGCCCAAGTCACCATCTTGTCGGGGGCTGTGTGGAAGAAGGGGAATGGGAAGGCGGGTGGCTGCAGGGACACTGCAGGTAGGGGTGCTGAATAAATGTTGGCTAACTCTATTTTAATGACTTTGATTTTCCACTTCTTTGATAATAATACCAAGCAATACCAATCATCAACCAAATATTGTTTTCAATAAATTAGATGTATCTTTTGGATATCCATTTGGATATTCCTGTGTGGCTGTCAGAATGAACATTTTCTACGTGTAAAAAATAAATAGCGCATATAATTGCGGATGACATGATTTTGCTTGAAATTGTCTTTCAGAAACTGTGGTATGGGTAAATCTGCTCTGAGGATAGAGTTAAAAGTATCAAATGAAACCAGATATGAGACAGCTAAGATACTTTTAAAACCGTGCCAGTGCTGAAAAGGTACTTCAGTACCTGAAGAAAAAAAAAAAACAGTAGTTATTATTATTACAATTACTATTATTTATTGTATTGAGCTATATATTCACTTTGTTACCAATATCTACAAATGCAATGTTTCCAGATATTCGAAATAGCATTTGTACTGGATGGCTTGCCATTGTCTAGCTTATATGTGTAAATGGCTTTTGCCATAGAGGCGCACATGGCTAGTTCTAGGACAAACACAAACAATGATACACAAGACACTTTCCCTGTTTCAAGTCAGTATGCCCCCCCATCATGCTTCATCACATGAGTTTTGTTACATCACATGTTACATCCCGCCTGTTAAGCTGTAAGCATTTCTGTTTACTGTGGCTACCTTGATGCACCTGTGAAATATCTCTGACAGCTCTGAAATCACAGTGTAGAGGTATGTGTTTATTAGTGATTTAAAATGAAATAAAAAAAAAATACAAATTACAACTCTTCTAATCTGCAACATGATTAGCGAGACAGGATAAACTTTGTTCATGTTTGAAACAATTCTCTAAACAAGAGCTCTAAGAAAATGCTTAAAGTAGGCCACTTGGCATGGGGACAGCTGCTACACGTGGTTCATCCTTCCGCTTTAAGTTCAGTTTTAGTGATCTTAAGGTATTTTATGTTAGCTATGAATATAGTGTAGGCTTTACTGTTATCAGAGCGGAGATGGTGCAACCTGAAGTGACGCTTCTGATGCATATGTTTCAATTAGGCTAATATTCATAATATGCTAGTTAGGGAGTGGTATATGTAGGGGGTATAGAGGGAGTGGAGAAGGATAATAGCATCTAATGATTACATGATTCTCTGCAGCATATTTAGGACCTTGCACAAAAACATCCTCTAAGCTTGAGAGTCCTTAAACATGAGAAAGGTAAGAGGAGAAAACATGTGCATTTAAACCAATTCATGGAGCTTGCACCATCTTTTATATTGGTGTTTCTCTCCTTCAGCCTTAGTGATGCATAACGTGATGTTTCTAAATATTTCTTTTAGATTATGCATTACATGTGATTCAACAATTTGTGTTCAGCAACAACAATGCCAAGGACTGTACCAGTGGGGAGTAGTTTTGTAGTGTAGTTTTTAGTGTAGATAGGTCACAACTGACGCTGATGATTGGAATTAATTTATTAAACAGGAAATATAGTACATGTATGTAAGGGGAGAAATTTTACCTTTTTGTCAAATGTGCTATTTGAAGAACTCTTCCATAATGCTTTATCTCCATTTTCAAAAATGTCAGTTTTGTTGTTTTAATTGAGTAAAGACAAATCAGATAATGTTAGCCCAACTGTCCGGATGTTAGCTGAAAATCTAACTTAAAAAAGATAATGAAATTTTTATTTAAATAGCATTCATAGTGTTTTGGAAAAGAGCCCATCGTTTGTTAAATTTACTTAAGTAGTACATTTTGCCATTTACAGTTAGCCACTGGCAAGAAGATACAATTCAGAATAAAGTTTATTTCTCTACAGTTGTTGAAATTATAGGTTGCAGCCTTGTTCACATCCTGTGTGACCCTTTTCCACATTGGTACTAATCCGTCATGATTAATAGGCAGGAAATATGTCTGGCTTAGTGAGTAAAAGCCCACAAGAGCTGAGCAACATTTCAGACAAGGAAAAAGCCAGGCAAAATCCAATTCACACTTCTTTTTCTCAGAGAGAAATAGAGATAGAGATGGAGGGAAAGGGAGGACAAAATCAGAGGAAACAAATGTGTTAATTCAGAGCTGGGCCACTGATCCGACTGAGTGCAATGATTAGAGTAATCTACTGATGATCTCGGCCTTTGGTCGGAACCTTTTATGTGGCTTTCTCTCTCTCTTTCTGTGTCTTATAATGAGAATTCTAATTATGGGATGGCATAATCAGAGGATCTGTTGACTTTGGAGACATTGTTATATCAAGCCGATTAAAATCCTTCGGGAGGGGTGGCAAGAGCTAAAACAAAGGGAAGGGGGTCACACATTTATCAGACTTTCAATAAATGACATTTGTGGAATTAAATTGACTCCATCTGTCACCCACAGTATCTGCGGGTAGGATCTGTGCATGATCACCTGTTGTGGAAATAAACATCCTCACAATGGAAAGCCAGTGTCATCATCAGATTTAAAAAGGAGGCTGATGATGTGCGATGTGTTTATGGGCGATAACACGGAAACCATTCTGTTGCCTAGGGATCAAGACATAGAGAGCAAAAATCTGTTGCACGTGGCACTGCATTGTATTTAATACAGTGCCCTCCACAATCATTAGCACCCCACCTTTAAAAGAGGCAAATATATTCTGAAAAAAGAAAATTTAATTTTATTGAATATTATTACCCAAAACACATGTTCAACAATTATTTTGTATAACCTATTGTAAAGCCTCCCTTTGCCAACAATACAAGTGTTGGCCTCTTTTGACATGGCATAAAGTTGGAGAACACAAGAAAGTGATTTGAGACTCTTGCTCCTCACACAATCTATCCAGACCAGCTGTGGCCTCTAGAGAATTTTTCCCACCCTTATCACCCTTCTCAATATGCATGGAGTAATGTTAAACGTGGGCCATTATCCCGGCAAATTTACCATAGTTAGAGTGGTACATGGTAGATCATCACTCCTCATGTGTGTTTTAGAAAGGACTGCCTCTGTTGTTGCCCCTTGACTACAATATAATGTGTTTTTTTTTTTATTATTATGATGCTCAGCGAAAATCATGGACACTTTGTAGTCATGTAATCATGATTACCACTGTTGTATTTTTCCTGTATGACCCCTGGCAGTTGGGTTGCCCCCTTGAGCTCTGGATCTGCCCAAGGTTTCTTATAAAAACTACAGCAAGGGAATTTTTCCTTGCCCCTGTTACTCTTGGGTGCTCCTTGCTGTTAAGTGCCATGAGACAATACTATTGTAAAAGGCGATGTATAAATATAAATTAAAATTGAATTGAATTTCATGGAAATAGGGATGGGTGGAGGAATGAGCACTTGAATGCAGTGTGACAATGATGGCGGCACACATCTTATGTCTTATAGAATAGACTGTTCCCTTTTGCAGAGGTGCTTTGGCTCAGCTGCCTCATGTGGGTGATGGCAAAAATCTTAGTAGGTGCATTACACTTTGTTCTGCATGATTGTGTTGTTTGCTGGTGCTTTTTGTTTTTATGGTCAGATGAAGCTCTGATCTCTTTAGTTACTTCATTCTACCAATTAAAAATGAAGGGAAAAACTCTTTGTGGGCAGTTGTGGTCTTAGAATTTCCATGACACAAGATTTGGAGAAACAGCAAGTGAAAAGCATCTTTTCCCTCAGTGCTCTGGGTTACAGTAACCATAACAACAGTAAAATGGCAAAAGAGACGTGCGTATTTCATTTGTTGAAATGCTACAATGCAAGATTGTTTTTTTGTATTTAACTTATGAAACTCTGTTGTATATTTCTGCAATATTTGTTGGTTGCTCCTAAAGCAACCATGTTGTTGTGAACAGGGTGCTTATGTAAGCCTTTACTCCTACTTAAACCAGGCTGGATGTCACCTTATCCTCTCATTGCCAACCTTGGGTCTTTGTACGGAGAGGCTCTTGAGATACCACTTGTGGCTAGAAGGGTACAGATCTCTAGACAGGCCAAAGTTATATTAGGTGTGTGTGTGTGTGTATTTTTATTTATGGGAGAGTAGGTGACAAAGGGTAAGTGACGGAAGTTTAAAAGCATGAAAATGGTCTTGCTCAGATATCTCCTGTGTTTTGCTAGCCATTGCACAGGAATAGCTGGACAGAGCAACAGACGGGCAACAGCTCTATATACTCTTTTTTTGCATGGGGGAACAGGAGCACTGGTAGAATCCTACGTGTAACATGTGAGGTGACCATGTTTCTGTATCAGACACTGTGAGAGTGACACGAGGTGTCAGGAGTGCTCTAATGGGACCTGCTGTCACTGCCCAGCGCTGTGCAGCTTAATTGGCACAAATTAAAAAAAAGAAAAACATAATTTGCAGGTCCATCATTGACACCCTGTTCACTTCCTAGAGAGCCCATTCCCACAGAGTACAGGTGACAGACAGCACTGTAAAGGGTCACCCTGTACGAACGGTTTGGTGGTGGGGCAGTGATGTTCTGGGAGGCATATCCTTGGAGGGGTACACAGACCACGACCATCCATGACCGACCATGACCATATGTCAAGGGTCATTGTAAGACCTATATGGGCCCGCGGCCTTTCTTTCAAAATTACCGATCAAACTGTACTTTCGCCGGTTTGCGGCACTTTACTAACGCTATTTACGGCAAACATAAGTTCGTGAGAAAGCATGGCTCTATCTAAGGAAAAGAAACGGCGCAAAATTGATGCGGAACAGAAGATTTAATGACGAATGCAAGGCATTCCCATGTGCCTTCTGTGTTATGATCTTTGCTCCGTAACTGCAATAGCACGAATGCTTGTGGCGGTTTATTTTGTTTATAGCCAGTTGTAGCTAATCTGATGTTGTTGCTGTTTATTTTTTGCACTAAGAACCATAATGTTGGTACAGTTACCTCTAGTTTTGGACTTAAAGTCCAATTAAAGTTCAATATTGTATTTTAATTGAATGTTGGTGGTACTGTTACCTCTGTTTTTGCAATAAGAGCCAGTTATATTGTTTTGCACCTAAATGATGTTGGTACTTTTACCTCCTTTTTGCACTTGAAGACAGTTATTTTGTTTTGAACCTGAATGTTGGTACTATTACCTAATTTTTTGCACTAAGAACCATTGTACCTGGATGTTGGTATTACTGTTGATTAGCTTTTTGCTGTTGCCTGAAAAGTATTTGCAATAAATAAATAAGTGCTATGAGAAATAAGCGGTGTTTGACTGTTTTTACATTTAATATAAAATAGTGACCGGCCCACAGGCTGGACAACCATCCAAAAATCTGGCTCCCAGGAAAAAAAGGTTGAATGGCCCTGCCTTATGGTGTGGCAGTGGGCCTTGTGTTCATGCGGGTGCAGGACAATGTCCAGTCATGTGGGCAGAGTGTGAAGGTAACACACACATTCCTCAACCCATAATCCAATTGAGACCCTTTGGAATATTATGTCTTAAAGCATCTGATACTCACTGCCAAATAGTGCCACAGACTGTCCAGAGGCTTGCTGATGCTGTGGTTTCCACAGACTTGGATAACATCACAAATTAGACAAATCAGTAAAGTTTTTCAACTTGAATATTTACTGTATAACTCCAAAATACGGTGCCCTGAGGTGTCATGACAAGGTTAATGAGCATTAACAAAATGCAGAAACATTTTACTAAATTGTGCACTCAATTTACTAAACACATTTTACAAAATAGTGTGCTAAATTGACAAGTAGAGCACACCTTGCAACATTGCATGCACGATTTACAAAATCATGTGCTCTCACTTTACTGAATTCTTCATAAAATGTGTGCATGATTTAAGAAAAATGTGTGCATATTTTATAATTCATCAAAATGTTGCTTTATGGTGTGTAAGCAATGGGCAAAACTGTGAAAGTGGCAAGCCTCCAACCTTGGATGAGATATATGCTGTCACCATGACGTGACAGCAGTGTCACAATATAATATAGGGGGACATGGTGAATGGAAGAGTGTCAGATCAACTCCACATTTCACTCCTCCATTTCCATTTGACCACCACATGCACCTCTGAATAGATGTCGATCCAAAGAAAATGGCTAGGCAAGCTAATTTCATGGTGCATTTCAAAGACACATTTTGATGGTAGCTGTTTAATTGTGGCACTTGATGAACTGTCAAAACCTGATGTGCATTAAAGCTGCCTTGGACCAAGCAGTGAATTGAAGATCAAGCTCAAATCAATGCCCTCTTTAAATTAGGTATTCTGAAAGCAACCAAAACCCTTCAAAGTATACACACACAAAAGAACAAGTTGGAAAAGGTTGTTAAAAGTATCACCTTGGATTATATGTGTGATGAAAAGCTCTGGGTAGTGTAATTCCTGTAGAGATGTGGTTTGTTGTGTGGTGAAAAGCTCTGCCTGGTGTCATTCCTGTAGGGATGTGGTTTGTAATGTGGTGAAAAGCTCTGGGTAGTGTCATTCCTGTAGACCCTCTTTGCTAGATTTGTTTTTTTTCTTTCTTTTTTTTTGGTTACATAATTAGTGGGATCATGGCATGAGCACAAAGAGATCTTTTCAATTGTTCATTACTGAGAAATGAAATCCATTAAATGAATGACTGTGGGTGTTAACAGTGAAAAGAAAAGAAACAGCTGACAGTAGACATGATCTGAACAGAGTCACATTAGATGGCTCATTGATTCTCTGTGTATCCTGCTTTCCAGACATCAATATTTGAGTAAAATGATTACGTTTATTGCCATTATATTATGCAGTCTTTAGCAACCCACACCCCAATGGCATATTCTTGGCTGACAGGTGGTTCATCTAATTCTCCTGACTAGGTCAGCAGCCCCGCAGTCAATTGTTGTCTGTTGTATGATGAAATTGCTGCCTTGATTGTAGTTAACATACTGACAGTTTTTATATATGCACTGATATAACAGACATACAGGCATACAGGCATGCGCTCCCTGTCTCCTCTGAGGTGGAGCTGAGAGCTGATCTTTGGGTTGATGTGGGGTTGATTATGAGATGGTGGAGGCAAGAAGCTCTGCGGACACATCAGGAGCATTGGGACAAAACAACTGCATGCTTCAACTGCCTCTGACTCCATACATCACCAGTGTAGGAAAACACCACATCTGTAGTGTTTCTCTAACTGGACAAAGTTTACCATTTACAGTATGAGATTAAGGCAGAGAAACAACGGGAATAGTAGCATCAGTGTTGACAGACTCCAAATACATGAGTAACACAAGCACATTGTATTTAAAGGGGAATCTGGTGTAATGCAATCGATAGTCCTGTTGTCAGTGCACTCGAACAACTGTGCTATGGATTGATTCACTCCGATTTCTCCTTTAACATGGCATGCTGTGTGTGTGTGTGTGAGAGAGAGAAAGAGGTTTGGTTGAATTTGGTTTTGTAGCACTCACACAACATGACAAAGTAATGACATAATCGAGACAACATGACATTACATGCCAAAAGTCATTAAGTTATTAAGCAGGAGGACAGAGGGGAAATTGCATTATTGCAAATAGCATTACTACTTTAATTCTGAAGTAGGATTGAGTGGACCAGACCATAATACACATGATGTCATTGGTTGCGACACCTGACCTTGGGTGTGCTTGTTGTTAAGGACTACAAGAGGTCTGAATGTTTCTCCTGTCTTATTGCAAACATACTGTGGTGCTATGAGACAAAAGCAGTGTCTAACACCTGTGCGAGGCATGGCGGCCACTGACCATCCCTGCTGGGTTGCCATGCACCATACCTTAGTTATGCTGCTACAGCCTAGTGCCACCACAAAACCTTCATGTGTCATGCCGTACAACTCTCTTTCTCTCTCTTACTGTCTCTCTCTCTCTTTCCCATCGCTCTCCATATTTATATATATATATTTATATACATATATGTATGCACAAATTACATATTTGCTCTCTGGTGTGTGAGCCTGGCCTAATTCATTTGCTTCCTCTGTCCACAATCATCCATGTAATGTAAAGTGGGATAATACTCTATCATGATCACAATAGTCATCATGGTTACTACTGATTGTAATTTTCCTGCATGACCGCTGGCAGTTGGGTTAGCTCCTTGAGTCGTGGATCTGCCCAAGGTTTCTTTCTAGACTAACTAAACATAAGGGGTTTTTTCTTGCCCCTGTTGCTCTTGGGTGCTCCTTGCTATTAAGCACCGTGAGACAATACTAGTGTAAAAGTATTGTAAAACTTAATTGAATTGAATTGAATAGTTTGGTACACCACCACCTGGAATTAAATATTGACTACAGGGTTGAAGAAGTGCATCTCTTGGCTGGTTAGATGTCTTAAAAGAAGCAAACTGGTTTAAGTTAACCAAAATAAAAAGAATAAAAAACAACAGCAGAGGGCAGTGTAACACCTCTTTTAAACTATCTCTGACTCACTCTTTTAAACTCTTTCTCTCTCTCTCTCTCTCTCTTTCTCTCTCTCTCTCTCTCAGTAAAGGTACCAGGCAGTCTGTGTGCATGTGCGTGTGTTCATGCTTGTGTGTGTGTGTGTGTGGTGGGGAGAGTGGGGAGGAGCACTGGAGATTCATTAAATGTAACTGCTACCTGGGATTAGAGTATAGGCCTCAAATGAAGTGGCACTAATATGGGGATTACACAGACAAATCCACCTGAAGTTCCCCTACCAATCTGGAGGTGTGTGTGTGTGTGCGTGTGTGTGTGTATGTTCGGATGGATATCAATTGCAACAGGCTTGTTAATCAGGTAGGGAGACCTCTTTGATCGCCATAAACAAAAAGGGTGAACAGTGACATACAAAACATACAAATATACAAACATTAATATCTGTTTATGTCTTTGCATGTTTATGTATGTGAGTGTGTGTGTGTTATGTTTAGGTAGGCAAAGTGTCTTAGAGTATACAATCTAAAACTAAATATGAACAGCCAGGAAATCAGTTAAAATACACACATTACATTCTCTTTAACAAGTCTGACTGTGTGTGTATGCATGCATGCCTTTGTATGTATAATTGTATGTATTAATGTACATAATAGTATCTCTGAGATTTCTTGTCGTTATAGACTTTTGCTTTTATGAACTGACCAGACAGGTTTTGGAGTCTCATATGATCCTAACCTTATTCTTAAATGATGAAGGCTTGTCCTTGGTCTAGGAATGAAAGAGAATGTCTTGGTGATGTGATCAATAGAAAAGCCCAAAAATATAGAGAGGGAGAGAGAGAAAGGGAGGGAGGACAGGAGAGCTTCAGAATTCAGCAAAGCACAATATCTTAACTTATTTCTTTTTTTTGCTCAGAAATAATTGAAATTATTACAAAAGGGCATGTTTTGTCAAGGTAAACAAGTTCCTCTATATTCAGGGTCAGTTTTATACCTAGTATTGTCATTTTAGTCTGGTTCACATTTGAGCGTAAAGAACCCCCCACCACAACCACCACCACACACACATACACCACACGCACACACAATCTCTCAAGGATACTCAGGCAATTTTCTCTCTCATTGCAAAGGTGCACTGAATGTCCATTGATTGGTTCTATCAAAGGGAATTCCTCACATATAGGCACTTGCATTATTGATAGGCGAGCAATGAATCGCTACAAGGCATAAGAACTTTCCAATGTCCAATTAATCTTTTAGCTGACTCCAGCCGAAGTCATTGCAAGGCAATCGAGATAACAAGACGTTCTGGGGAAAGAACAACAGAGGGACAAGTGGCAAGTCTTTGCGATGAGAGATAACATTGTTATCCTGTAACAACTAGGGATCATCCAGGAGAGAAAGAGTGAGAGAGAGAGAGATGGAGGAAGATGCTGTTAAAGAATACACATCTTAGAGACTGGACTGAGAGCCCTAGCAACCAGTAACTAAAATGTGGAGCTAAAATGTATCACATCTTCTGCATTCAGAGTGCATCTCTGGTAAAGATTATTAACAGTAAAATCCCATCCTTTAAATGTACCAAATTTATTATGGGAAGCAAACAATATTATCTTTTGCCAATACATTTTGAAGTAAAGTACTTTGACTAGTATTTAGTAGATTTTTTTCACCCAAGCAACCTGGGATCAGTCAAATAATGCAACCACTGTTCCACCACTCCCACAATTTGAGTTTCTCCTTTGTCCATGCTCTCAAAAAAGTTGGAGAACACAAAGTAGGGGATTTGTGAATATTCCTCTTTAAAGATCATTATAGATTTTTCCAGATTCCGGATGCAGATTTCTCTTAAAGGAACCTCACCTGGTGTTCTGTGGAGTTTCCATAAAGAGGACATATAGTGGTTAAATTGGGCACTGATACTGATATGACATTTTTGATTCTCTATCTCCTTAAGGAGACTTGTCTAACAAGGTATCCCCGACTGGTAAGATATTTTGGCTTTATAAGATTGGCGTTGGTCTCAGCTTTATTTAGCATGATTTAAAATCCTTTAATTTTCAATGAAAATTCCTTCATTTGTAGAGCTTGTAAGCTGCCATTGCCTTTACGTCTTAACGCTCCCTGGATAAAAAGTGATACCACCTGGAGACTACAACGAAATGAACATTTCAGTTCAGCTTTTGCTGCTTTAACCTGAGTGCACTGTAATCCAAGAGGACAACGTATAGGTGATGTCAGTTTTTACCCAGAAAGCATGAGGCACAAAAGACAATGGCAGTTTACAAGTGAAAGGATTTTGCAAAGCTTTTAATCACTCAAAACCATATTGAGCATTTTTATAATTTTTATAATGTTTAGGTTTGGCTGATGCTAATGTCAACAGTATTAGACCTTACTAGCTGGGGATCCTTTTTAGGACACTATATTCCCCCTTGTTTAATTTGTGCATTCTTGTCTATGGTGAATAATAACTAAGATATTTGACATCTATGATGTTATTCATTTATATGTATGTTACAGTTTTTCTTGATTGCACTGATCACTTCAGAATCCACATTTTCAATCAGTTAACGCAAAGGCCAAAATCACACATTTTGTTTGCAAAAAGCTCAGTGACAAAACATTTAAAACATGCAGTAAAAGCACATCTTTCTTTCAAACAACACAATAGGTTGTCAGGTCCATGAGAACTCTCAGTCAATCATAACACAAAGGAGGACAAAATGGAAAACTTTGCTTTCAAAATAAGCAGATTCTGCCCTATGTTTTGTTATGTCTGTATCTAGTTATCAAATGTGTGAAAAAACAGGATGTTACAACATACATTTTGTTCTTTCCTCTTACACTTATAGTAACTGTAAGTGTAACTGTATGTTGTAACTGTAACTGTGTTGGCATGCAAGACCCATAATAAGCACCTAGGCAATATACTGTACAATACATAAAGGATAATGGACGACATGGCGTGCGTATACAGGTGAATATTGCACGGTCGAGATGGCGATAAGGCCCCGACGCAAAGCGGACACCTTGATAAGTACAATATTCACCAATATAGCACGCCGAAAGTTCATTATCCCGGTTATACCACTGTTGCCACGTCTGCGCTATGTAGTTTTGCTAATGTTTACACGTTTTAATAGTTAACACAGGCTTGTGTGCAGAGCTAGTTCTTTCCACCGCACTTCGTCGAATTCAAAACTTACTGATATAAACTGCTGTTACTAGTTCCAAATGTCTGGTTGCTATGATCAGAAGTGGGTTGTTAGTTTGATCTGTCGTTGTCAAGCAGTGCATCCAAAGATTCAGTCCTATCTTGGCTTTTGTAAAATCACCATTTCCCATAGTCTTAAATGCAGTGACTTAAAATCTATCTCACAGTTAGTTACACAAAGTTACAATGTTCCTGTGCTGCGAACGTCGATCAGGCCACTAAACTGTAACCCTGTGTTAAGGTGACTGTTCATTTAAATGTCACATCGAGTTGGGCGAATTGATATGCAAGTGTAATACGACCAGAAATATACTTCAGAGGTGTGTGGTTACCTGAAAATAATGCACATTCTAAATAGTGCATCACAATGGGAAATTTGATCAAGCAGTGGTATAAAGTGTACTTCAGTAACTTTCTAATTTTCATTGACCTTCCTTTTTTTGCAAATCATGGATGAATTCACAATTGCTCTATATGCTGTCAGCCTATTTGACCCACCCTTGCAAACAGCAAACAGCAAAGGTGGTATCTCATCTGCATGAGGAATTATTGTGGATTGAGGAATTCTGGATGAGGCGATTTACACAGTGACATAAGTAATTCTGCAGACAATATCTTTTTGGCTGTGAGTAGATTCTTTCCAGTTGTTGAAGCTAGTAATTCAGTGGAGTTTGGGAATGTCATATGAAAGCACATGTTAAATGATTTGAAAAACTACGTAAACAATGTGTGAAACTAATGAAAACAGGTTAATACAATTGGAAGTGCTGGTTTCTGTAGGCACTTTTTGTAGGCACTTCTTAGCAATCAAGAAAAACTGGAATGAAGGACAACATGGATTACTGATAGAAAGTTCATTCATCTTAACGACCTTTAATGGCAATAAAAATAATGGTTGCCAAAATGGATTCTTTTCATGTCAGAGTACATTTCTTTTCCTTCATGATTAGATTTTTTGTGTTTTTTTTTTTTTTGGTATTTTTTTTATTCATTGTAAAACTAAGATGAAAAATATAACTTTTATACTTTTTTTTACTGATGTTTACCAAGGGAGCCAATAAATCTAATTTACATGGACATGGCATAAGACTGCTGTTTTGGTGTTCCCTTGTTAGATCAGTTTGCCATAATTCCATATTAGCTGCCCCTGACTGATTCTACTTATTTGTTCAATTGTGCTAGATGATGAGGATCAATTCTTCCACTCAAACATCACTGCGTGTGTGTGTGTGTGTCAAATGGGAGATGGTGGGATATCATGGTTGTTTTCCATGGACAACTCCTGACTGAGCACACACTGAAAAATAAGCAGTTTAAGGAGAAACGTGGATGACTGATGCCATCAAGTTTGGAACATAATGTGGACGTAATAGGCTACATAGATCACCCCAGCTCCCTTTGCGTCAATTACCAAGGAATGTGTTTCGGAAATGAGAACTAATGTCTCTATCACCCAGTCTAATATACCTTTGCTGGGGATCAGAGCACGTCATTAAATACTACACACACAGTTCTGTCTTTTTGCCATGAATAATTTGAAGAGTTGAATTTGCTCGATTTTGATGACATAGCAGCAGGGTCTAGACAGTATGGAAGGGAAAGTAAGCCTTGAGTGAGAACTTAATTAAAAGTTTTGTGTGACACTCATACTGTATTTTAGAATTTGAAAAGTGGCATTAGGGCAAGTGTGAGCATTAGAGCTATCAGCACTCTCATCAGCTCCAGCTCACACCCAGCATTGACAGGGAAGATTACTGGACATGACTGGAAAGAATTCTGTCATGAGGAGAACAGTGATTCCCAGGCTTCAATGGATGTCCTCTGCATAACATGGCATGTTATGGGAGTGGGAAAGAGTATGAGTAGAAGAGTGAAAGATGAAGAAGAGAGAGAGAGAGAGCAGGGGGAGAAGTGGAGAGGAATGTGGGTTTGGCTGATCGAGGCTGAGGTGGGTGGAGGGTTGGAGGGTTGGAGGGTAGGTGGGGGCTTCAAAATAAATAATTTAATAGTTGTTTGGTTCATCATGCAAATTCAACTTCCCAAGCGTAGCACATTCTTCAAACGGACATCCTCTTCTGAGGAAGAGACGCATGCTGATAAAGAGACAAATGAGCATAAGGTCCACACAAACACACACACACACACACACACACACAAGCACACACACGTACAAACAGCTGCAGTTTATATGCGTGTGTGCTTCTATGTGTGTGTGTGAGCATACATGTGGGAGCATGTATGTATGAGCATGAGTGAAGAGTGAATGCCTGTGCCTGTTTGTGCGTTTCCATGTGAGTATCTATCTGTAACTATGTGTGTGTGTGTGTGTGTGTGTGTGTGTGTGTGACTTTCCAAGACAGAGAGAAGGGCATATGACCTTTGTTCCAAGAATGACATTATCAGACTGAAAAGCTTTTTACACAGAGACTTTCTATTCTTAAACACACCACCTTGGTGGAGGACTGCCACTCTTCCCATTCAGCTCAGCCCCACCCTCCCAGTTGGCAGAGACATTTGAAGCAATTACTGTTCAACAGTCTCCCCGTGTCCCTCTTGTCCCCTGGCTTCAGTGGAGTTCAGTGTCCTTTAAGACAGCAGAGAAACCTAATGGATTACCAGTGGAAAAATAATCAAGTGCTTAATTGAAACACATGAATAAGTCATTTAGCAGTCTGTTGAATCTTAGCATTTTATTTTTTCCTACAAATCTTTGCCTTTTATAGTAGATAAGTGCAACTTTATTTTGCTGCCTAGGGCAAATTTGATGTGGGCATTCATTGAAGGGAAAAAAGAGTGACTGGAATAATCACTAATGGTAGGTGTTAAAAGCTAGCATTCTATCCAACTTTTAAAATGACCATTCAAATAAGAGTCATTTGACCATTCAAATGAATGAAAATGTTTTAAATTAGCATACATCATAATCAGAAATTAAGGGTTAGGAGAACAGTTGGTGGATTAACTTCCAATTTACTTAATGGTGGTTACACTTAATTAATTCACAGTAGAATGTGGGTTAAGATGGTTGAGGTCGAGAATACAGGTTTAAGTGGTTCCAATTTATCCTCAAATAAAATTTGAGGTTTAAATCCACAACTGCTACCATGACAAAAAAATTGCGTTTGTTTCAGTCTGTCACTGAGATTTCCCTATGCAAATGGCACAATGATGTGTTAGTTATTTAGTCATTTGCTTACTGATTGATTAATAAAACGTTTTTCCTCTAAATTTCCCCTGGGACTAATTGAGTATACAGACCTGCATACATACCTCCGTACCTACCTACCTACGTGTCTGTTGTGAGAGAGTTGGAGGCCTTGCCCATCATCAGTCCCAGGGTCCCTGGCTGCATGTTGTGGGTCAGACATGCTTGTGGAGTGGACCTGCCTGACAAGCACATGTTTCCCATCCAGGGGAATAATGATTACAGCTGAAGCTCATGTTGGCCACAGGAAGTGATGTCATTCAAGTTTGCTATTTCCCTCACTGGCTCAGACAAACTGGACTGAAACACTGTGGACATTGTTCTCCTCCAAAAATCAATTTTGTCATTATTTCCCCAGGAATAAGATTTTCGATGAGACCAAATAAAATGCAAATGCAGTGTTGCATATAGCAGAACGATAATCATTTGCACCAGACGAGAAAGGGTAATTGTGATTTTGATTGCCGCCTCCTGCAGAATCCTTTTTTTCAGTTAACCTTTGACCTCTGCAATATTTTGCACCAAACCATCTTCGTTGCTTGCCTCTGTAACAGATAATGTATTCGGATAGCCCAACAAGGTGATAACAAAATTACCTGACATTTTCAGATTTATTGCTGTATTTTCCTATTATCGCCAAAGAAATATAGGGAAATTCAAGTCCATAAATCATTTTGAGCGAGCAACGTTGGGATCCATTGTGCGTTTTAACAACCACCCCCACCACGGCAAGACCCTCTTTCTTTCTCTTTTTTTCCAATCAGAAATAAATTGCAGCCTCATTTTGGCAGATGGAAATGAGGGGGGTGGGGTGGGGGGGGGGGGGTGTATGGCGTTGCGGTTCGGTGAAGGTGGGGGAATTCATTGCCTGGGACACGCAGTGTGTTTCTCAGGACACTGTGCGTCGATTGGAAAGATTTCCTGAGCGATGCTGTTACATTTCCGCTCAATACTGATCAGACCTCATTGGTTGTGACAGTCGGCTTTCAGGCATCCATAGCCTGCAATATTTGTTCTCCCTTTGAGGACACAGCTCAGCAGAGTGGAGACAGTTGCAGTTTGCCAGCGCTGCAGCAAGTCGCTTTCCATTCCCTTTCATTTACACGTGTTAAGTTTAATATTTACAAAGCTTTGTTGCATTTTCCAGTTTGTAAAAGCCCTGTTACGTGGTGCAGGGTGTTATGGGGGATGAATTTGGAGGGGGTGGAGGAGAGCTTGTTGAAGGAAGCAGTCTTGGCAGGGCTGTTTCCCACCGTGGAACAATCCACCTTTTATTGTTGTGTGAAAGTGCATAACTAGATTGTGGTGACCTTCCTAATGTTGGGTGGAGACCTGAGGATAAAGCATTACCTCATAAATATTTACAAGAGCCTGATGCCACACTAGTTCCACTTTGCAGACAAGCATTCATCCCTGAGCTCCTTTCTATTGAGAATCTTTTAATATTTAAAATTAGGCTGTTTTCCACTGACTGAAAAAGTTAGAATTTGCAGTGTGGTTGAGTGCCTCTGAGAATACAAATGGAATATGTTTATTTATACACTTACATTCACGCTTACATATTTATTTATAGTTTTTACTTTACTCTCAATATCCTAGCACTATATGACTTCTTGGAATATGAATCCTGACCTTGCCTTTGTTAGCACCTGACTTTACTTTGCTCCTTGCTCTTGTCCTTGTGATGTCACCTCTGTCAAAATCCAACCCTGTGAGCAGTAAGCAACAAAAGGTCATGGTGCTGCACATACGCATTTATTTTTTACTCTACAGGACTTGTGTCCCCGAGCTAATGCTGTGGCATTGCTAGTTATTAAACATCACATATTGTATAGGTGTTAAAACTCACCTTTCTGTTCCACCGATATTATAAAAACCCTTGGTTGACAATTTCAGGTTCCTACCTGTAAGATATAATTTAACAGCAAACCAAGCAACATTTTTAGGTTAATTTACCAGCTTTGTTGTCACTTTGATGGTTAAATGCCTCATTATGGGGTGAATGAAGGCTATCTTGGTCGAGTCAGGAACTCACAGAAACTGTCACTTATGAGCCTTATGAAATTGTGTTTATTACCTTGACAGTCAACATCTGATCATACTGTTTCCTATTCTTTGGTTTGCAAACAAATCCTCATGTTTTGATGAGAATTTGCAACATTGGTGTTAGTTACAAAAAACAGTGACAATAGGGAGAGCTCCATAAAAATATAAAAAAATCACAGATTCTTTCCTTCATAAAAAATCACAGGCTTGCTCAGTAAGAAGTGAATAGTGCCAAACAGCTTTGGCCTTAATACATTTTCTAAGGTATCTAATTCTTAATTTATTCGTGATACATATGTATCAAATAATGTATTGTGCATGAAATCATTTATGTTCAATAAAAATTTGATCCTGCCCTGTGAAGTGGCATAAGCCAGCATATATTGTCCTGTGTGAACATTAAAAAGTTGTGAAGCAGCCGTTCCTGACTGATTTGATCTGTGATACAATAGGCATTGGACCCATAGCAGTAGATAGTGCTAGAGGGCAAAAGAGAGCCAGAGAAGCCCAACTCTTCTTTTGATGTGTTTGGACGTGTGCTTGATCCAAGGCCACAAGTGGGCAGGAAAAGGAGAGAGTTTGCTTCAAGGCACAATAATAGTGGCTAAGTGTGTCCTCCAAACTCCATTGATGTTATTAAGCATTGAGTTGCTTTCATCATTGCACTTGTGTGATTTTGTTTGCTGCATATCTAAATTGCAAGATGTTCAAAAACTTTCTTTTTAACTTTTTTGAATGTTGAGTTGTTGAGCCATAGCTATCTGTGTAACTGCTTTGAAATGACAGAAGTAAAAAAGGAAGTGCAGACTGCATTTATATTCTTTGAAAATTATTTTGACTTTTTTTTAGCATTGGCATTGACAAAAATGCCAACTCACAATTCATAGTTGCAATTGTTTCTCTGGCCTGAAATGTGTACATTCTCAAGAAAATAAAATGTAATGAAAATAGTCTCTTGAAATAGTCTTGGAGGCAGTTCACCAACAATAAGTCTCAGTTATCAGCATCCCCTGACACCCATAACCACCGTCTCCAACGAAAACATTTGACCTTCCCCGTTTCAACTGCTCAAGCGTGACATTATGCTTAAGGCCGGCAGTCATTACCCACAAGCCAATGCTTCTGACAGTTGCCCAGGGATCATTACTCTGGGTAAGCATGTGGAAGGGGCTCCTGCAACCCCCCGCAGAGAAGCAAAACCCACTGCTATTCTTAAGGATGTTATTCTATACCACATAGGCATTCAAAAATTAGAAGCTTAAACATAACACAGTTTACTATGGCTAATCTGCATGAATACCAGTCAATGGTCAATGTGGGACTAGTCATTTGTATGAAAAGCAGAATCATGAAGAGGACTTATTAGAAACAGGGGGAGAACAGTCTCTCCTCCTGACTTCTCTGTTCCTTGCTTTTCATCCCAAATGGGCAGTGAGTGAGGACGCTCATGAAAATGTCATTTTCACAGAAGTAGCAATTCATTTTCATTAAGTGTCATCCATGTATGACTGCTGTGACTGGCACTCACTTACTTTTGGAGAAGAGGCGCTCATCTTGGCACTGACACACACAAGCAAATGGACGGACACACAAAATGCCAACACCTAAACGCACACTAACACTTGCTTGCACACATTGTTGTGATTATGAAGACAAGGCATGGTTAGAAGAATTAAAGATTTTTTTTATTAATTACAATGTTATTTTTTTTTGCTGGTGGTTTGATGTACATTTCCATGTTCCACTGTGGGCTCAGGCCTGCTGAAGGGCATGCAGTTTGTACCAGACAAGAGATTATCATTTACAGCTGTGAGTCAGGCAGGCACTAATCCAATTAGCCAGTCCCTTTGCTTTCCCTTCCCTTCTCCGCTCTGTGCTACCCTCCTTCCTTCAAGGAGATGCTGTGTGTGTGTGTGTGGTGTGTCTGTGTGTGTCTCTGTGTGTGTGTGTGTGTGTATGTGTGTGTGTGTGTGTGTGTGTGTGTGTGTGTGTGTGTGTGCTTGTGTGAGTGTTGGGTGCATACTTTTTTGTGTTTTTTGCTCTGATTCACCACAGTGGCACTCAGAGCTCCAATGATAGTACATTAGACATGCACACACACACACACATACACACACACACTCTACAGTGTACACTGCAATGAAGGCAAAGAGAAACCCATCTGTCAGACACAAACCCACACACGGATAAAAAAAAAAAAACCCTTCAGATAAAAACACACCTTCTCTCATGCTCTAACACACACACACACACACACACACACACTTTGCAACACACATGGATATGGATATGGACATGGACATGGACACATGGAGCTACTTTCTCTTTCCTTGCCCTTTCCTCTCACTTTGATACACACACTGCACCTCTTCCAAACCTCTCTCTTTCTCTCTCTCACATACACACAGACTCCCTGTCTCTCTCTCAAACCCCCCCCCCCCCTCTCTCTCTCTCACACACACACACATACACACAGTCTTGCCCATTTGCTCGTGCAAGCAGATTGCCTCCCAGGCAGCATCATTACTTAGCGTGTTAAAAATACATTAGCAAGCGATAAGGTGCCATCACACTCTGCCGAAATACCTGGAGACCAGCATATGCAAATGTGGGTGGTGGGGATACATCACTCATATGGCATCTGGGTCTGATCACTCCCCTTTCAATGCCACCCTGGCGGTGTGAAGGTGTTTCTCTGCAGCTGCGCAACACTCCAAAACGCCATTTTAACTCTTTCCCAGACCAGTCTATAATCAGAGCCAGATTTCTTCCAGGGCAGGCAGCTGTCTTGGGGTTTGAGTCTGCACTCTGCCTCAGGGGCTGGAGCAGCGGACGAGATGGATCTCAACCCCAGCCCACCCAAACCCCCTTTCCGTGGTTAGTCTCTGAGGGGGATCAAATATCTGAGGTAACCTTTGCTTTTTTGACCTTAGCTAGTATGTTTTCTAATCGTTCTCTCTTCCACCCCACCACTGGAAAATCTCACAAGAGGGCTGTGTGGAGTGGCACAACTTGGAACACTCCTTGACGTGCACCGACTGACAGGCGTCAGAGTGGAGAGGCTGTCTGTAAACGTGCTTAGGTAAACTCTGTTTCCATGGTTGCACTCCATCCTGGCTCCACTTTGCCACAGTGTGTAGTGCAGTCCGCTATCAGAGCTCGTCCTCTGTTCCACAGAAGATCGCTGACGGCTATGCGGCCCTACGAAACGCACCATTAGATTAGCGGACCAGGAACAAGAGCGGGCATTACCATTACTGACAAATTGAAATAAAATCACAAAGACAAATCGTCCGTCTCTGGTTGGATGGTTTAAGGCACTATGGAGGGCCTCGTCTGAAATTGCAGCAGAGATTTCAGAGATTGGAGTCACTAGCAGGCACTAAAGGCAGTCGAAGAGTGATATGGTGCTGTTGAAAAGGGCCTGGGTCGCTTTCGCACATGACAAACATCTCCTCTTGTGCGGGAACTGGCTCTCTTCCAGGCATGGCTGTCAGAAACTGGAGAGGCAGAGATCCTGGTCCTCCAAAACAACACCAGTGCTCAGTTTCCTGTGCAGAATGGGACAAACTCATTTAAAATACAACACACACAAAACTCACACACACTCACGTATACACACACGCACACACACACACATTACTTCTGGCCTACTTTTAACAGAGGACATGTGGAGAGCCACGATCCCTAATACTGTCAGAGCAAAATTGATTGCTTTTCTAATTGTGGCCGTTTTTAGCCTGTAACTGGATGTGATTGTGGCTAGATTTTCTTCTTGGACGTCTAATGCTGTTGGTGTTAGCAATCAGAGCTTTACGCAAAATAAAGGGGGAAAAAGCCCAGGCCTCAGCGCACTAATCCAGAGGGTGCATTCACCGCCAGCTGTTCCAATTTATGCAACCAGACTTTTTTTTTCTGAAGTGGGTGAAAATGAACAAAGGAGATTGACCAAGAAGAGTGAGAATGACACACTGAGAAAGAGAGAGAGAGAGAAAGAGATAGAGAGAGAGATCAACACAGAGAGAGGGAAAGCAGGGATGGGGGAGACAAAATGTGTATGAGGGAGAGAGTGAGAGAAGTAGAGAATAGAGAGAGCAAGGGAGAGAGATATAATCTAAAACTATTCCTCCACAAAGCCTCCCTACACGCTTCTCCTCCATGACTTCATTACTAATCACAGAAAGTATTGATACCCGCTGCTACATTCAATTAACTGGGAACATTTCTATTTCGCTGTGTTATTATTCTACTCACCATTTATGACGAAGGCCCCCTCTGCCTCATGGCTTCTTTTGTGTGGGCCTGCGTGATATGAAAGCCTCTTTTCTCATTCCCTTGTGCTGACTGAGAGAGAGAAAGAAAGAGAGAGAGAGAGAGAGAACTCAGTTATTTTGTGCGTGGGTTTTTTATTTTCCCCCTCCCAGTGGAACATGCAGAGACGTGAAACGCTGTTGGGATGTCTTATTGACTGTTTCGAGCTCTGCAGTGCAGACCTTGCAGACGCAGCACCAGTCATCCATTTTAATTTGAACTTTTATCACCATCATGCTATTATAGCAAAGGCCTATCTCATCTGCTTTGTTTTCACACACACTAATATGTCTTAAACTGCCTGAGAATAGGAACACAGAGCATGGTAATAAACAACCAGCATGGAAGAATTTCTGAAAGCATTGTTCTGGTTAAAGGGTAATGCCATTTAGCTAGTCCACATAGGAGTGATAAACAATTAGCATGGATGAAAGCCACATGCCTTTGGTGGTAGCCTTGTGGTTGGGACAAATATGAATATTGAGTTAAAGACATGTCCAGTGATTACAACACAATCAGTGTCTCATTTGGAGTTGCTTTAAAATATCCATCTTTGGATGGACTGAAAGTAATTTAATTTAGGCACAGGTGATTTAGGTGTAATAACCTAACTATGCACTGTGCAGCTCTTAGTCTTGCTATAATGGGAAATCCAATAACAAAATTGGAATCTGAAATGTAATTCACCTTAATAGTGTTTAATGCCAAACTTCTTTGTCTTACTTGCTCTCCTCTCATGACTACTGTTTCCAGTGTCTGCTTGCTTCTTCGTGATGACATTGTAATTGCATTGTGACTAATGTCCCACAAGAAACTTGGTTTGCTACTCTGTCTGTCTCTTATGTAATTGATTTATTTGTTGGCTTGTTTGTTTGTGTGTGACTGTGTTTTTGTGTGTGTGACTGTGTTGTTTTGTTTGTGCGTGACTGTGTGACTGTGTGTTGTATGTGTGGACCACATGTCCTTAGATGTTACCTCACCCCCTCCCCTGAGTCTCTGAATCCACAAGTGGTCTGTGTTGTTTATGCTGCTTCCATCTCTCCCCGAGGCCTGGATTGTCAATGACGGAATTTTCTGGATGCCCGTATCAGCTCATAACAGAGTTATCTGCAATTAACTGAAATAACTAAATCAGCCTCTGTTGAACTCTAACCGGTGCCTGGTTTTGCCGGTCCCTCTGATAGTCCGGAGGTCAGGGAAATAATGAAGGCAGTGCAGTGATTGTTCCAAAAAAGGCACAGTGAGTCGTTCTTGCTGGCTGCCACCCTCTCGAGGACTGGGGGTGTGGGGCTGGGATGACAGCGGGCATGCACTGCGGTGGGTGAAGGAGCGCTCTTTGCTTTTGTGATCCGGAGATTGAATTAGGGGCGATGTTTATAAAGACATTATGGGAAGAACATGACATGATGCATTAGTGGTGGTGGTGAGACATCCCCAACATCTGCCCGTGTCTCACAGGGGACCAAACATTAGCACAGTAGCGGGAGCTAATTCAGTTCTCGCCCAGGCCCAAGGGGTTTGTCAGAGATGCACAGGGGGGAGAAAAAGAGACAGAAAAAACGTCAGAACGTCAGAAATGAAGGAGCTGTTCTCAGAAAGATCTAAATCACAATACAGACCCGCTCCACTCAACCACACCCACCACCACCCCACCCATCCACCCCACCACCATGCACACACACACACTCACACACACACACACACACACACACACACACTCACACACACACACACACACACACACGCACACACACACACACACACCACTCATCCAACCACTCATCTGGATCTTTAGGAACATCTTGTGCTTTTCTCCCACTAATGCCAGTGGGGCTATGCGCTCTCTCTCTCTCTCTCTCTCTCTCTCTCTCTCTCTGTATGTATGACAATGGACATTTTTCTGAGAGCTTCATGCTCAATGGGTAGTGTAACTGTTTGAGGTGTTTGAAGACCAGATTACTTACTGGTCCTGCTGTGGTGAACCTAATAGTCAAATTGCATCTGATTGCACCTGACAAGAATATCATTATCTGTCCTCCAAAATCTTACTGTGAATCTGAAATCATCCAGTCAGTGACATCAGACATAGGCAACTACAGAGCCTACTGAGGGCCAGCATCAAACATGTATTCATGAGGGCCTGTTTGTAATGCTGTTTTCTCACTTTATACAATGGTAGTAACATTAGTGACAATTGGATATAGCACTAGTTCTCAACAGAGCAGTGATCACTGTAGTTAACTTGATTGCTTTGTCTATTATCAAGTAAGGTAATCCCATTGCAATGTTATGAATGATTGTCTAGTCTTTACTCTGTTTAATGATGGTAATATTATCCTAATAGCTCTTTTGAATAAAGCATGATCGTAAATGGTTATTGTTGATTATATCTTGTCAAAGCAGAGACAGCGAAATGTGCATTATTTACACTGGTGATGAAAAGAAATCCATTACTCGAATGGGCAGCACACCCAGGAGACACAACATGATTGCCTTCAGCAAATGTTAGTGGCTCTTCATTATTGAGTGGGTTATTCACAACAGTGTCTTATAGTTATTTGCTAGCAAGGCAATTGATAGATAATGACCTGATGGCGACAACAAAGATTTGTATCTTTTTGACAGGTAACAGCAAGGAGACAGGTATCTGCAATGCTGCTTGCAAGACTACCCAAACAGTGCAGACATGAAGGTTGGCATTCCAGGTGGACACTCCTGTATTTGAAGCCAGGAGAGTCCTAAGTGTCCTAAGTGTTAATTTTTATGCATCGTCATCATGACAGGTCTTCATTTCTGCAAGAGGAGCCTATGGGCATTTAAAGATGGAAGTCTCCCAGAAGGAATAAGGCTTGGAATTGTAATCAGAGACACTCTGGTAAGCATATTGTTTGATGATTGACTCTCTCACCTCTTGTTGCAGCCCTGCAAAAACTGTGTGTGTGTATGTGTGTGTGTGTGTGTGTGTGTGTGTGTGTCTTCAACCTCATGTGAGTCCTCAAGCACTATGTGGGTTTTGGCTGTAATAATAATAAAAAAAACTGGTGTGCCATAGTATCTCTGAGAAGCCATGGGCAATCACTACGGTAACAGAGAAACACTTAATGACAGAGTGGGTTAAATACATAGGCAGTTCCAGATAATTCCCTTACAGCCGAGTAACGCATTTTGAAGCCATCTGTCTTCAAAAAGAACATGCCATCCCTCTTACCAATCCACTTTGTGTGAGTGTGTGCGTGCATACGTTCATGTGAGAGAGAAAGAGAGAGTGTGTTGAGTGTATTGGCCAAAGGTTAATTAAAAAGGTTCTCTGAAGATGTGACGAATCAAAGCACTCAGGCCTATTCATATGTATAGCATTGAAATAAGGCAAGTCAATACGTCGGAGCAAAGGGGAACGTATAGAGTTTGGTCAGTAATAGGCAATGCACAGCATGTAAGGAGCGTATCATATCGAGCTCTGCTTTTCCCCAAGTAACTTCATTAGCCTTTAAAATGCACAACCCTTCTGCACAAGCAGTGTGCATTCAGGCAAGCAAACTGATTGTCGGTCGGACCCCAGGGGAAGTGGTGTGAGCGAGTTTACTCTCAGGGTTCGGGATCACATTAAAAGTCCCCCCTTCCTCTACCTTTCCTTTTTCTCTCTTCTCCTATTCCTCCTTCATCACCCCCCCCTCTCTTTTCCCTGTGAAGTAATGATGGTGTTGCTGCAGTTTATGGATTGAAGCTCAAGGTCCTATGAATCCTTGAAGGCAACAGAGAGCAAAGAGCACCTGCAGCTCAAGTCATCAATAGGCTCCTTGACATAGGTGCATGTAAGGAATGGAAAAACGAATCAACTTGACTGTCTGCTTTGTGAAACCATCAATGCTATATGTACAAGCTGCACGCTGCCTTCCTAGTATCTCTCATTAACGCTTCATATGTCCAACCTTGTCCTCATTTAGTCTCTTTTGCTAAACGAATATGTGTGTGCACGTGTGTGTGTGTGTGTGTGTGTGTATGTGTGTGTTCCCAGGTACTTTATGCAAAACACTTGTCCTGTGAGGAGTCTTAAGCAGATGGGCTGGGCATTTTTAAGTGTGTACTCTTGAATTAATATATGCAGCTAATGAGACTTTACAGCCTGCGTGCCGGTGTGCGAGCCTGAGCTGTTTGGCATTTAAGGCCTCACCATCACCCTTTTTTCTTTCTTGCTTTTGTTTTTTTTATTTATTTATGTCAATCTCGCAGTTCTTCCCCAGGGGGGGCAGAGGTTGGATTTGCCATGCTTGAAACTAAAAGTTCTGGATGAGATGACTGCTTAAGATGCTTGTTTGCCATACTGTCTAGGGGTACATAGTTCATTAGAGCCAGGTGTTGGGGCCAGTGATTGATGTATAACAGTATGCGTGCACTGATGAAAATATCCTGCGATGGTGATGGTATGCCAGGTGCAGTCATTCATCAAAAGGAGTTGTTGAGAAATATGCCACCATACAGTCTCTGCACAAGAATAAGTGGCTGGGACCTTGGGGAACCCCCCCACAACTTATAATGACTGACTTTATGTAATTGCTGTTTCATATCATAAATGTTATCAAGTCGTACGTAGATCTCCATGAGTCATATTCAGTGAGAATTGTTGAGAATGTACTTGAACCATCCCTCTGCCACTGCCCCCACTTAGGGGAAATAAACAGAGTGAAATGGAGGATATTCATCAATGGCTTACTCACCCAAGAGGAGCAAAATGCTTAAGAAGAAGAAGAGAGAAGTTTAGGTAACAAAATGCAGGAATTCCTTTTTGTCTGTGGAGTGGGGATTGATTTAATGCTTTAGTGCGTCTAGTTACACTGAGTAGGGCAAAGCCACATTATGGGTAAAAAGGGCAATGTCAGAGGCCTTCTGTACTTCAAAACAGAGGCTTTTAAGTATAAAGAATTACATTTTATTGCTTAGGTGATTTTCCGAAGGCTCTTCTGAAGGCTTTTCATAATTGGCATCTTTTTTCTGAACAGATAGACAAAAGGGCAAATGCAGTATGCCTAGAAGCATGATAGGCAAGGTCTTAGAACATGCCGTAAATTAGACTGACAGTCTTCCTGACTCTCTGGCTCTCCAGTGCAGAACTGCAGTGCAGTCCTGAGGGACAGTGATCTCATTGCTTCTAATCAAACTAAAACATATTGTTGGAAATGCTGGCACACTTCTGTTAAATCATGGGCCTTGCATTTGCTCTGTTTAGGAAAAAAAAGAAACAGTATACCAGCCAGAAGGCTGCTTTATGTTCATAATCTCTTCCGATATTAGAGAAGGAGAATGATGTCCAGGTTGCAAATATGGCAGATGTATTCATTTAAGCCAAAACCCTCCCCCCATCAAAACAAAACTGGTCACTTGCCTAAGCATCTCACAGGAGAGGAGGGGACGCCAAGACTAGAGGGTGTCTGCCAAATGCTCAACAGATGGGAAAGGGTATAAATACATCTGGAAGCATACGAGTGTGTAAGGAAATATTAAGGGGGGAGACGAAGGCAGAGGAGTCGATGAGGAATATTAAATAGGCGTCTGGGAACAATGATGGAAGAAGGTCACCCTGAGTTATATGGTCGAAAAAATGGGGAGAAAAAAAGGAGGAAGAGAAAAGTTTCATGTGGTGCAAGATAATGGGACACCGCTGGGCTAATTTTAGTGTAATTTATGATGTGACCTTTGGGCAGGAAAATCTAGCATTATAATACGGAACAACACAGTTATCTATTCTACAGTAAATTAGCTTGAAATTATTGAACATGAATATTGCATTTTCCCCTCCCCCTCCATTCAACCCCTCCAACAACCAGCACCTCAGTCCCCACCCTTGTGGACTTTATTATACATTCCTATGAAGGGAATGAAAATTCTCACATTCTCAGTCTGCCTTGAGGTGCTCAGTCTTCTGCATGAGAGGTGTTGTTTGGAGAAGCTTGCAATCATTAGGTGACTTCAGGAGGTGCACCTGAAAGTCCAGGCAGAAGAGAAGGGAGGAGAGGAGGGGAAGGGAAAATAAAATAAAATTCTTTTAAAGGCCTTGAACTGCCTTTAGCTGGACCTCCCTCACGGATTTGGTATAAGGCTGGTTCAAGAACAAGCCAAATGTGTGTGTTTCAGGTAGATAGCAGCGAGAGGCTCCACTGTGAGAATCCATAAAGCCAGACCAGTGGGTCAGATCTTGTCCCAGAGGCAGAGGCTTTTGTGTCTATGCTGTAATGGTCATAAACCCATCCAGTGGGTCAGGAGAGCAGAACCCTTCCCCCTATAATGGATGCATGTCAAACCTCACCTTTCCTCCTTGCAGCCACTAAACTTCTGCACTACATTGCACACTTCAGTCATGGCCAACACATGACACACACACACACACACACACACACACACACACACACACACACTCATTTTGATTCTTTATTTGGATTGACAGATAGACATTTATCAAAGCATGATCCAAATTTTGCTTAAAAGAGTCCTCAACAGTATTACAAGCATCTGCCCATAAGGTACACTAATATAAAGATACTTTAGTGTTATCATTAAACCCATCAGGAACAGTATGTTTATGCCATTATACCAAATTTACTACTCTTTTGTCTACGTTTTCTACAGCATTTATGATGGGTGAGAATGTTAGTGTTCTGGCATTGGGCCTCCGTCCGCCATTGCTTGTACGTGCATGCGCGCACACACCAAACATGCCCCACGTGCGTGTGCACACACACCAAATATGCCCCACGTGCATGTGCACACACACCAAACGTGTCAGCCTGATGATGCAGACAACCACTGACAAGTATGTGAGGGAGATGCATAGCTCCTTTTCCCCACAGCTCTGTTGTTTTCTGTACTTGATCAAAAACACCCATGTATAGGGGCCACAGAATTGCAACAGCACTACATGAAACTACCAGGAACTCCTCCAGTGATAGCCAAAACTTGTCCAAAGTCATATCATGAAATTGTAATTTTTATATGTAAATTTTTTTGATCTTAGCCAGTTGCTCATGTGACTGCAATGCCAAGTCTGTTGAGCTTTCTAAAGATTCTATCAAACTAAAGAAAAATTGTGTGAGAGTTGTGACAAAGGGCATTTTCATACCTATCTTGTTCCATGTCACGGACTGAAGCTATCCACATGCTGCATTGTCTCTGGTTTTGTTTTGTGTTCATGGCAACACAAGATTTCAACTCTACAACCCTAAGACCTCCTCCAGGTAATGTCAGTCTTAGTTTTGTGCTAAAGCAGGGTGGGATTGCTGACCTTGAAATCTTGAAGAGTCCTCTGTAGGGATATCCGTGATGGTAACATCACCACCATTTCAGGGAGAATTGACTCCCTGCATGAAGCTCTTTTTCAGCAATTCCCTGAGTTTACATTCATACAATAAAAATAAACAAATAACAAGCAACACTAAAGAAAAAGTAACTTTGCAGTACAGGGCTAGGTCAGCATTCCAACTACATACAGTACTGATGTGCAGGCACAACACATGTACAGTCCTTGGCAAGCCACTGCAGTAACTATCCTCACAGCAAAGTCCAGGTGAGGGGCAGCTCCACTTCCTCTGCACAACGGCTGTGTAGTAAATGAACTTGCTGAAATATGAAGCCCTCAGTTGGATTGCAGATTTCCAGGGCTTGTTTCATCAGCAGAAGCAAAAAATGCCCTGACCACAAAGAGTATTTTTTTGTTGTCAAAAATTAAAGTACTAGCGACATATGAAGGTGATGTAATTCTTTATATAGTATATTTTTGCCTTTTTGTGAAAGGAGTGTGAAGATATTGACAGGAATAAAATGGGAAGGAGAGATAGGATGAGATCAGGAAAGTTAAACTCAGGCTTGGGTCACCATGGGCACCTACCTGTTTATGGTATGGTTCTATAGCCAGCTGTGCCACAGCTATCCCACTACCCCCAAGGGGATGTCATTCTAAATGCACATGGATGAACACTTTTGAGCATTTCTGTATTGTTTCTATGGATTCCAAAAACTTTTCTAATTAGTCCATTAACATCTCTACATGAGGGGGCATACTCATTAAATGTATATTGTATTACTTCCACGTTCCAAGTATGAGAGGCAAGTTGTCCTTTGTCTTTGAACTCTTGAATGGGAAAGTTTCTTCATAGCATAGATTTCAGTTGCGCCATGCTCACAAATTGAGGTGTTGAGCTAAAGCTTCTTTTTTGGCAACATCACTTGTCAATATTGAGTGACATAGCTGTGCTAATCGACAGAAGCCTTTTTTCTGCTGCGCTCTGCTAACTGATGGATTAATTGATTCAGCCGGTTGTGTGCCACTTGGCTGCACAGTACAATTGCCTTGATCAAGCCACTCATTTGTCCATTGTTGATTGGGTCGGAGGTGTTTAGTGGAAGTGATTGGCATCTGCCTAGGAAAGCATTCACTGTGCTTGTTTTCTCATCTCTCCTGTTTAAATAAACCACCAGACAGCTCTTTCAGCACAGCCTGTCAGCTGTAATCCAAAGCATAGCTCCAGAGAGGGTCCTCCAAGCAGTCCAGAGAGGTCCTGCCACGTTTTCAAGTAGTCTGTGGACTACATTAAAGAGGTGTTTTGGGGGGGGCATTGCTCTACCGTGATATTGTGGAAAATCCTGCGTTCTCATTAAATGATGCAAATGTGTACTAGGCCTTTGGCCAAATCGGGTCACAGTGGTCCAACCCCTGCTTGCTTCCCAGTCCCACCCCTAAAAATCGCTCTAAGAATAAATGTTCATAACCGAACCCAACATCAACGTAATGCAAATTCTTAATAAACTGTCTCTGATTTAGTAGAGAAAAAATGTGGGGAACTAATGCAAAGGTATTGCCATGACCAGCTAAGTAGGATAATCATGCATTCCCCCATCAGTTCATTCCCCTTAAGAGATGAACTTTCATCCAATATGGCGCAAGAGGAAGTTGCAGAATAGGTAATGTGCTGTCTTCAGAAAGTTTCACTAAACTCTGTGTACACCATCAATGTTTTTTATGCTTAAGTTCATGTGTGGAGACCCTGATTATACTGTGCAAAGCATCATGCAATGTCTAGACTTCTAAGTGTTCTAAAACGAGTGTTTTCAATGTGTCTGCCTCACGGTCACTCATTGAAAGCCATTGGACTGTAAACGTGAACAACAGAAAAACTACACAAGGCAGCTAGCGACGTCATTTTGTCTTTACACCAATGTTTGAATAGTGCCCATGCAGGAAAACAGCCTACAATTGAAAAACCACTGGTGTTACGATTTAAAACAAACTTGATGGCATATGAACTTGTGGCATTTTTATGATCACAGACAATTGTTTTGTCCTGCTGTAGCTCGTAAGAAGTCTACCTTATGTGGTTAAGACAGCGTGAGTTATAATCACATTCTCAGTGGAGAAAACAACTTCTTGACTACTTGAAAATGGCTTCCCAAACCATGAGGGGGTGGGACTGTGGCAGTCAATAAGCCTTTGGTGGTGCTATTGAGTGTTCTCTCAAAAGATGTGCACACTTTTATTTACATATACACTTGTTCTTTGGTTTGCAAATAAATTAATGTATTGGGGATCATTTAGGATGTTGGCAACTGTAAGGAGAGCTCCGTAGTTTAAAAAATCGCAGACTTGGCTAGTATGCCTTTAATCATTGAGTTTAATGTATTTTTTTAATGGCCCGTAACCCAACACTGATGTTTAAGTTGCCTCTCATCTTCACCAGTTTTTATTATCAAGATATATTTTTAGTATGTTAGGTCTTGTCTTAGATTTTTGCTCTTACATTTTATGGAAATACAATTTGAGATGCAACAATAAACTTGAATGGGTCTGCACATAAGATAAAACAGCCTCTGAAAACTCCAGAAGTGTTTAAATCAGAAGCCTCATTTGTTTAAGACAGATCAAGCAGTATTTGTCCTTCAAAGTTGAATTCAAACTCTGCAAGGGCTACCGTAAGTGGATGGATATTTTTTGTCTCCCTTCTAAAGGCTTGTGTGATCTCAGTTCATTCTCCTAATAAAATCACTTTGAAGTCAGGCTTTCTTTAATCAGGACACATGCTCATGGAATTCATTCAATGTGCACTGCAACATCTATTTCTCCATACACACATTTACGTTTGCCATTCTTTCATTTTATTTCTCTTTCTCCTCCTTCTATTATTTCATTTCTGTTACAGGAGGATTGCTTGGTTTCAGTATATCAGCTAATTGGTCTAGGTGGATTCATTTGGCAACTCACTACTGCAACATTTTCTAAACCAACACAAATGTGTTGGCCAGTGATTTTGTTTCTTTTTTTCTACTCTATTTTTTCTGTTTTCTAATATAAATATACTGTTGGCACTGGTCCGTTATTTCTTCAGAACTCATGAAGTTTCCCACACAACATGGTTGTGGACTCAGACTTAAGAAGTAATGCCCTGTCAGCAAAGGCTGCATTCCTGGGGTGCGTTTCTACAGGCATTAACTCAGCCATTGCTAAACTATGCTAGTGTGACGCTAGTATGGTGGTTTGAATTCGGACCACTGAGTGATGAGTGGACTTCATTCATTCCATTCTAAATGCCTGTTCAAATAAGGTAGAATGTGGCTCGTAAGAGTAGGCTATCAGCTTCTCTCAGATAATGTTTTTGCATCAGAAAGCAGCTGATTTTTGTCAAAGCACCTGACATACAGACACATTTTTTTAGACTGACACCAGCAGGAACTACCAAGAAATACTGAATGATGTTGTAACCTGCCTGGAATGAAATTGTCAAGATTATGATTGTTGTTAGCCAATGATGGTTTGTAGAAATGCAACCCAGTTAAGCAATGCTGATCAAACATCAGTGTTTTTGACATGCCAACACTAGGGGGTATTCCAAGAAGGTGAAAGCCAATAAGCTGTACTCAGTTAGCAAGTTCACCACTTTCTCTAGGTTAGCATTATCACTAAACCACCTACTTGGAATACCTCCCTATTACTATTGCAAATAAAGGTTGAAAAACAGTTATTGTGCCGCAGAAATTAGAGAAGCCAATCACCGTGGTTTAGAGTCTCACAGTTGGGATCCCTTTGATGGTGTAAATGAGAGAAACAAATCACTGTTATATTTGAGTCGGGACAAGGCTGTACTCAAGTCACACAGTCATATATCTATGGTTAATGCACATGGTTTTCTGCCTGCCTTTTCTTTTGTTGAGAGGCTATAGCCAGTGTATTGTTTGCATTTGCATGGGAAATTATGATTCATATGGTAGGGTTCTATTGATTCAATTTAAATGTAGCATATTTATCCAGAAGATTAATTAACTTGATGTAATGCTTTTATTTAACAATGACAAAAGTTAAAAACAAACTTTCTAATGTGTTCACCTGCTTAACTTAATCCTAAACTGCCCTAGGAGAGACTGAAGATAGTGGTAAGACCCTTTAGATAAATGTGTCTGCTAAATGCATAAATGTAAATAATGCAAGTTCTATGTCACAGCAGGCTCTGCCTTCCTACCTCTGCATTCCTACCTATCCATCCAAATGGACCTCAGTAATTTTCAAATCCTGACTACAGCCCTGCATCTCAGTTGCTCAATCTGAAATATCTGTCACTATAGTTATAATTTTATGTAGTAATATAGCATATTTTTAAGAAGCAAAATGGCTATTGAAATAGATAGTGGACATAATAAACTTTATGTATATAGCACTTTTCATACAAACTGTAGCTCAAAGTGCTGTAGGAAGATAACGGAGTTATGAGACTAAAACAAAGCCTAGGCCCAGTAGTTCCTCACACCCACTTATCAACCCACTCACAAACATACATACATATAACACAGCCACATGCACATACACATTAAATGCATGTGTGCCCAGAATTACACATACATCCACAAAAAAAGATACATGAATATACATTAACACTGTACATAATATAATTATATGAAATATATATTATATATGAAATAAATGAGAGTTGTAAGCATAATTTTTACTAGCCATACGCTAAATTGAAAAGGATGATTTTCAGCTGACTTTTAAAAATGTTAACTTGGCTCACCTGTCTAATATTTTTCAGATATTATGTTATATTACACTTTATGTGCACAAAGAGCACATAGTGGGCGAAGGATATTACGCATTTGTGTTTTGTGGGCTGGTTGGGACACAGAGTATACCTGCTGAGGAGGACCTAAGGGTACATGAGGTGATGTAAATGAAGAGGACTCAACAATGTAAGAAGGTGCTATGCCATTTAGCGCTTTGTAAACAAGAACACTGATAGTCTGTCATGTATCTCTTTAGTTCTCAAATATCATTATTTAACTCTCACTGACTTGCGCCTGTGACCTATCATCTTATGATGTTAACTATGAACACTTGAACATGCAATTTGGGGGAGCATTGTAATATGTCTTGAAAGGATCCCTGACTGATATGGCCTGTGTAGTTGTAGTTGGCATCAGTATGAAGAGATAAATTCTAATACATTCAATGGCTGATGAGCTACCCACTCCCCCCAAACCCCCAGATGGAGGACCCATATTGTTTCTGCCACTTCACACCATATTGTGTCTTATCTCTCCACTACCTGTCCCCTGTGGTTTCACACTCTGCCCTTTCACACTGAAGTCACAGTCAAGGCAGACAAAGGGACATGTAGATATTAAGAGTTGTATGACTTTACCGAATATAATCCATGTTTGGTCTCATTTTGATGGTCTTAGTGTGAGTGATTTAATGGTCTTAGGGTCAGCTGTACAAAGAAATAGCATCTGTTTTCAGATGTTAAATGTGCGTAAAGTCAGATAATAAGCAAATGGGCTGTTGAAGTAGCCAGTAGATAATAATACTAATAATAAGAAGAATGAACATTATATATATAGCACTTTCATACAAACTGCAGCTCAAAGTGTCGTACACAGGAAGATGTTGCCCATCTGAGGAAGTTTTATGGGAATATCTAAGAATCTCAGTGTGTTTTGGCTATAACCACACTGAAATGATGAACCCCTAAAATTTTCTAAAACAACTATTAGATTACCTTGCTTTTTTAAAATGACTGAAAGCTGGTAATAACCATCTCAAAATGTAGGCGTTCCTTCTTTTTGTTTCTTCTTTTAGATGTAGATATTTGTGGAAATAACTGAGATATTGACCTGGATGGGTTGGTAATTTTATAGTATTGTGTGCCAACAAGTTTATGCCATCATCTGAAAAAAATCCAGGTTAATGGAGGTATGACAGCTGACCTCTCTACGTGTCATTGTGGCCTATTCAAAGTGACCAAAATCACAAAATGTTAATGCAAATTGCAGAAAGAATTAAATGTAAAACACTTAATGCACAAATAATTGCCAAATTGTGCACTCCACACATCATCTAGAATGATTTCAGGCATTTTCTTACCTCTATTGCATAATTATGCCTATATCATACCCAGACTTTCAGTCAAACTCTTGTTTTCTGTCCGTTTATGATGAAATATAGTGGTTAAGATTGAAATTTGGAAAAAAAATGGCTAATTAGGTAGACATGTTGTTATGCAATATAACCAATATGAGCTATGTCAATATAACCAAAACCACAGCTAATAATAATAACTAATACCCAATTGCACTACATGCACTTTATGCCCCCAACCCTAACAGCATTCTATGCACTTTACTCCCTTCCTTACCCAACCCCTCTTAATTTATGCACTGTATAGGCTGACAAACAGACAATATTGTACTGCATTTCTGACACACATCTGACAATGAAATATCCTTGTATCTTTTTAGTTAACAACACCTTGCCAAAAAAACACAGTGAGACTTACTGCCCGTCAGTGGTACCAACAGGCTAAATTTGGTGGTCTGGCTCAAGGAATACTTACTTAACAAAAATTAATAGTAATAAAATAATAAATTAATTGACAGACAGCTTTGTTTATTGCTTTTAATTTAGATATTTACTTTTAAGTTCACATAAATAAGAGATTTGTAAAATTTGAAAAATACTTTCCATTATGCAAGATGGTCTAGACTGCCCTCTTGCTTTCCTCTATTTGTCATGAAGCTAGAGAGAAAGCCATAGCCAAAGCCAAAGGAACTTAAGAGTACTAGAGCGATAAAATGTGGATTCTGGATCTTAGAAATTTGCATTGACTAATTTGCTGCTGGTGAACTGATGAATCAGTGTTTAATGAAGCTGATCTGAATAGATTGTGTATCGCATACGAGTGGCAAACCAAAGCCTGCAGATTGTTAGCAATCACAATTCCTTTTTTAATACTGGATTAATGGATGGGGCAGGGCTCATATTCACAAAGAATTTTGTCTTGGTGCTAAGAGAACTCCTAAATCATGCTAAAAGTTGCTAAGTTGTCTCTTAAACTAAGTTGTCTCTTAAAAGCATCTGAGACCTACTTTTATGCAGGAAAAATCTTATCAATCCAGTTATATTTATACAGTGCCTTTTACAATAATATTGTCTCATGGCACTTTACAGCAAGGAGCACCCAAGAGCAACACGGGGAAGGAAAAACTCCCTTGTGGTAGTTGGTATAGGAATAAACCTAGATTCACGGCTCAAGAGGCCAACCCAACTGTCCGGGGGTCATGCAGGAAAAGTGCAATCAGTAGTAACATGACTACAAGTCGTCCATGGTTTTGGCTAAGCATCATTATAGTTCCAAAATATTGTTGCATGGCCTCTAGGAAGGAAAGTTGGTCCTGGCATGGGCGTTCAACATGTCTGTCAGCTCTTTTATAAATGCCATATTATGAAGCATCTACAGTTGTCATTATGCTGCTTGTATTGTGTGAATAATGTCAAAGAGAAACTCTTTCATCCCCATTTCATCCCCAGAAAGAGCTCTGGAAATCTTAATAAGAACTTGACACTAGACTACTTTGCCATCTCACGTCAGTGTGAAGCTGATCAGTCATAACACAATAAACACAATAAACACAAATAGCTGTTTTTGAACTGGTCTTGCACATATTGAGCGTCTGCATAGTGACTGGTATACCTTATGTCACCTTAGAAGAGAAAAAAGAGACCAAAGACTCTATTTACCGCAAGTTACGCAGTAGTTTGCAGCAGCTGCAGCCTGTCGGCACGGTGTGCTGACCGTGTTTATGTAATTTGTGTGACATTAATCACATGTGTTAACACATTAACTTTGACAGTCACAAGACATAGGGTGAGGCCCCAGTTTTGTTTCAAAGGTACTGGAGGGTACTGGAGGGCTGGAATGGGGTCTTTGACATTTACAATATTGCTTGGAAGAAAATCTATGTTCTTGTCTCTGTAGCTCTGTATCATCATTCTGCTTACCTCCTTCAAATGTACAAGGTCTCAGCTTTCTATAGAGGTCAAGCATTTCACTGTAGGTCAAAGTATGTGTCAACAGGAGCGTCATAAAGCGAAATTTTGATTAAAAACTCAAAATGGGGGGTTGATGTAAGGGGCTAATTGAATTTGTTCATGAATAAGGTGCACATATACTTTGAAAATAGTTTTGGTGGGATTATTACATTTCTTGCAAGATGCATATTTATTCCCTGAAGACAGATACCTTGAGATATGTGAGATTACAGACGTGGTATATGCTGCAAATTGGATCTAGTGAGTTTGGAGTCTTCTTGACTACTTGACTACTACTAGACTTAGGTACTACTTTTAGTGCAAAATTTCTTTGTGAATTACCTTAAAAAAATTAGGAGCCCTGGAGTTGATGACTGCCGTGCCCCTTATTTCTAGGAGTTTCTTCTATTTGCCTGTTCGGAGCTACTTTTAGCCTTAAGATTCTTTAAGAAGGCCCAGGTTTGCAGTGTTCTTGCCCAAAACAGTCAATTTTTAACACAAACTTGTAGTGAAAGCAGGGTCACAACACTTGTTTTCCTAATGAGGTAATTACAAGCCAGGCAGAAAGCATTTGGGGACTACTCGGGACCAGAGAGGAAAGTGAAAAATGAGGGGCCTTGTGAAATTTGGAGATTTAATAAAAGGCTCCTCCACACTTTTCCACCCAGTAACCTAGAAGCAATGTGTGCTTATTCATTCTCTCAAAGCTGGATGAAAAGAAAAAAATAGAAAACGTTATGAAATTATGTTCGGATGTTGTTGTTGTTTTTTCTCTTTCTCATTTATTTCCAAATCTACCACCTGGTGCTGGATCCAGCCTAGCGTAGATGGCTGAGCGGCTCTAGGGCAAGTAGCATGCAGAGCTTGGCACAGTGTGGCATGAGCAGAAGTCCGGTGTGGCATGTGCCGCACTTTTTCACTCCACTGCCCATGCTAATCGGTTTGAGGCTCCTCGTGCTGGACATGCTGGACACATGAACAGCACAACACTGCTCATCCAGAGGTGCCCTGGCTTGAGCTGACAGCACAGTAGACTGGAGCTTTTTACAGTGTGGTGAACTGAACTAACAAAAGAGCGAGAAAAAATACTTTTAACGGCTATGGAGACACTGGGGAAGATAAAGAGGATTTTAAAGACAGCATATTCTGAATTAAGCCCTAAATTTAGGAAAGAGAAAACCAGTGAGTCGCATGTCCCTTAGAGCCTTAGAGTTTAATTACGATTTAAGAAAACAAGGAAATAAGATCATTATTTGGCAAGCCTTCTAAAATATTTTGATGCCACTCATTGTCTCTAATATTCATTAAATAAACATCAATTTCATTTTTCCTGAAACATTCATGCAAGACAATGCAATAGCCTAAGATTAGCAATAATTGGTTTGTAAAAAAAAAGTAAAACTGGTTTCAAAGGTTACATTAGTAGTGTCCATTTGCATTCTCCTCAAATACACTGGTCAACAAGGCCTTTAAAAATGAGTTTGTTGAACCAATTTAAAATTACAGAACAGTGGACATGTACCCTATAGGAAAGTAATCTGTCAAAAAGTGGTAAGAGGTGGCCCAGCAACATCACTTCTGGAACAGAGTCCTGACAGAATCCAACACATTTACATAATAAAGGCCCTTCCTGGACGCCCATGCTAGGCCCGTCTCCCCTTCCTTGAGGCTTTGTGATTGCCGCCCCCCCTCACAATGGCACTGTCAAATGGACCCTTACTGTTACCCCCATGACCCATCTCACTCCTTTGAGTTGACACTATGTCTGGCCACTGCTACATTGTCCAGCCATAATTCCTGATAACCACCTATAGACTGACTACCATATAATGTAAAGTGGGATAACACTCCATTATGAACTATTATGAAACTTAGCTAAAACCATAGGCAACTTGTAGTCTTTCATGGTTACCACTGATTGTAATTTTTCTGCATGACCCCCTGCAGTTGGGTTAGCCCCTTGAGTCGTGGATCTGCCCAAGGTTTCTTCCTAGAATAACTGAACATAAAGGAGTTTTCCTAGCAGTAGGAGCTAACCAACATTTAATACTTACAGACAGCATGCTAACTTTTAACCATGCCCTAGGTTCCTTCTTTCCCTCTAAAATAGTGCCAGCTGGAGTTCAGCTTGTTGAGAAATGTTTTCATAGGGCAATATGAAAGTTGGTCAAACTTTCTTGTGGACATGCAGATATTTTCTCATCTTGGTATATAGTCCCCCAAATTACACTCAATGATCTGTAAAGCTTTCCTGCCAGCATGCAATATAGATGCACTCTTTGCATGTACCATGACTTCTGTGTAAAAAGAAGTTTGTGTGTGTGTGTCTGTGTGTGCGCGCGTGCGTCACAACAGTATAGCAACCACACAACTGGAATTCACATACACTTCATGCAGAGGACATGCTTGTGTTTAAATATCACTCCAGGTCCAGATGTGTGTGTGCGTGTGTGTGTATGTGTGTGTGAGTGTGAGAGAGAGAGAGAGAGAGAGAGAGAGAGAGCAGAAGAGCATTTCAAATGATTGAACACCAATAGTATTTTCCTGTTCACAGTATCGGTAGAAATCCCATGTAAAGCATCATCCACATCATAAACATGAGGGGTCCACTCTTAGAGCCAGCAGACAGACAGAGACAGCAGACACCCAGAGATGAGCTCTGATTCATGCCTTCCCATGGCACCCATCAAAAAAAAGAGCTTCAATGTTCTGCCAGCCTCAGACAAGTCTTACTGCAGACTGCTTCAATATTAGCTTTAATTATTCCTTTATAAAATTAATTAATGGGTATATTAGATGATAGCCTTAGGGCTGTGATCAGAGTGCACGCTAGAGAAGGGAGAACGAGTTGCCTTTGTTCTAGGAGTACCAGCACCAGCGCCAGCCCCGGCTCTCTTTCTGTGCTAGGCTTTCAAAGCTCATTGCACTGACACGCACAGACAGACAATAATGAGTCACGCTACACTATATGGGTGTGTGTGTGTGTACAGCATGGTCTTACACACTGGAGGATGATCATGTCTCTGTGTATTTGTATGTATGTCATAACATAGGTGCATGTTTGCCTGAGATTGGGTTGACGAGCATGTTTCGCTCAGTGTTTGTGTTGGTCTCTGTGTTTGCGTGTGTTTGTAATGTGTGTGAGAATGTGTATTTGTTTGTATGTGTGCCTGTGTGATACAGTAGTAGTAGATGACATAGCCATTAAAGTGCTCCTAACTGACAGGTGTATTTGCAGATGATGTTGACTATGAACCCCTCTCCCCAGATTCTTGTTCTTTATTTATTTTCTTTTCAGAAACATGTATTTCTGACTAAGTGTGTGTTCACAAACACATGAGTGTGCGCTCATAAACACGTGTGCATGTTTGCAGTGCTAGCAAGCAGATAATCACACTTTAATAATGTCAAGCCATGCATGTAATGAAATGTAAAGATGAGCGGCCCACAGAACATTATTAGTACAGAGAGAGAGATAGAGAGAGAGAGAGAGAGAGAGAGAGAGGCTGTTCTGCTTTGTGCTGTTGGGCCAATTTCACTGTTAGCACAGTGGTGAGATTAGCAAGGGAAATACTCTAACATTCTGCCGCTGCAGTGCTCCCTCTCTCCCACTCCTTCTGTCACTCACTCACTCTCTCAGCAGGGTGTTTTAAACCTGTGTCCCTCAACCACGTGCCCATAACACACACATACACACACACACACACACACACACACACACACACACACACACACACAAAGGGCCATTTCCATGTTTGTGGGCATAGATGTCAAACACCTGAATTCCTCCCTTGGCAGCCTTTGTTGTTTTGTGTTGCTCTGAGCATTTCATCTGTTAGGAGGGCATTGCCTATCAACGGATGCCAACATGGATGACTTGGTGTACATACTCTTATTTCTCACTTTTAGGTGTTATTTTGTCACAATCTTAAACAAGCGTCCAAATATAAGGCTGGAATTAGGTGAGCACTGCCAGTAGTTTTGCTGATAACCTAGTAAGTCAGGATAAAATCTCTGTTTAATCTTAATTACAACATAATTAATCCGCATGAGATATTTCTGCTGCCTTGACTCTACAAACCCTGAGTCCCGGCAGGCAGGCCGTATTTGTATAATAGGTCTTCCAGAGCAGGTTATCTGAAGTCTCTATCACTAGGGAGAAGACTAGCAGGCCACCAGAGAGCAGATGTTCTTGGCTGTTTTCTGATGCGAGAGGCAGCAGTGTTTACCTTACACTTTTGAATTTTCCATGCTGATAGCACAGAGTAAGGTCAGGATGCAAAAGACGAATGGTGAGTCAGGCGAAGAGGTCACATTGTTATAAAATAACAAGCACAAACATGCTAATGCCTTCACAGACATGCGGCACTGCATGTAGACACCTATGTTTACATTTGTACGTGCACACCTTACCTTTTTAACCTTATTCTCTCTCTCTCTCTCACACACACACACAAACACATATACACACAGTACCCAACAACATATCCACAATCCATTCTGCCCCCAGCACACAGACACCCACACACACAGAAACCTCCACCACCAACCCCTCACACACACACAGACACATACACACACCTACAAGCACGTGTTTGACAGTAATCTGTGATTAGCAGAGCAGACTGTGGTGTGCGAGTGCACCGAGGGCTGCCAAGGCTGCGGCACCGTCTCCAAATCCCTGAGGTGCCGCTTTCATTTATCTCCCTCTGCCAGGGCGCCCAGCTGCCAAAAGCAGGTGGCACACTTTGGGCAGAAAATTGACTGTCTTTTAAGAGGCTGCGCTCCTGCAGGCCTAAGGTGTGTTTGATATAGTGTGTGTGTGTGTGTGTGTGTGTGTGTGTGTGCACGTTGAGAGTATAAGGTGGATTTTAACATGTGTGGGTACTCACCACACACACACACACACACATGCACACACACATTCCCATCTGGATCTCTCCCCTTGTCACTACTGTCTATAGATAGCAGACTCCCCCTGGCTTCCAAATGCTTTCCCTGTCTCCCATTCCTTGTCCGCTCAGTATTTGCACAGGTTCAGTTCAGGAGCTGATAAGCACTTCACATCTGTAGCAAGAGCTGGGACTGAGTACTAGTCAGGCACACGGCCAAATCACAGAGAAAGAAATCATAATAGTTTGAATCCGAATCATCGCCGGGTCTTTGGCTTCTGTTGCTCTGCCCCTGTGTGTCTGTGTGTGTGTGTGTGTGTGTGCAATCTCTCTCTTATTCTGCAACAAGTACTTGCTAGGATCCACAATGCATGCTGGGAGCAGACAAGTCCCTCTCCAGCTGGTGTTGGCCATGCTGCTGTTAAGCAAAGGAATAAATAACCTTTATCTGTCATCCCTCTCCTTCTTCATCCCTTGTTTTTTCTTCCATCCTTCTTTTTCCCATACTTTCCCTCTCTCAACATCTCATCAGCCATGACTTTTTAAGCAGGTAACTTAGAGCTTTGCAAAACTGTGCTTGACGGAAATGGCACATTTAATTTTCTAGGAGGACTGTAATGAAATTTGACTATTCTCCTGTGATTTTGCTGATGAGATGCTCCATTGTTTGCTGCTCAGATACATCTAGATGCTGTTAAAAATCTCACCTTACAGTATGATCTATTTTATTGCTGACAGAGACATTCAGTACAGTAAATACACAAGCACCACCAACCAGTCACACACACACAGGCTCTCTCTCTCTCTATTTGTGCACACACGTGTGTGTTTGTATGTAAGTGTGTGTGTGTGTGTGTGTGTGTTAACACCATCTGCCTAGTTGGCTGTTCACTACTAAGCCTGAACTCTGACCTTGACATAACATGGTGGCCAGGGAACCCAATGATGACACCGGCAGAAATTCTGGCACCTTTAGACTATTTTGTAGAGGAAGGCAGATGGGGAAATGGAGAGGGAGAGGGAAGAGGAGAGATGAAAGGCTTGCTGGATGAGCATATTTAGTTCTTACACTGACAATCTGTCTTGACTGCAGTCTCATCACAGCTCACCTCTGCTCTGTGACATCAAACGTTTTTCACATTTTGACGCACCCAATCACATGTCAGACTGGCCTGATCCAACTCACACTGGCCAACAATAGGTGCTTAGGTCTGCAGTCCACTTTCTCTACTCCATTTAGATGGCCCATGATATTCATAACGTATTCAGTATATTGCCAAAACAAGCAGATTTAAATCAGGAACATTTTTAAAAAGTAGATTTAGTCATGTTTCATGCTTTTCTATCTAAAGCAGGATGTGCCTGAACACCATAAAAACACTATACATTGTGTATATTTTTCACATAATTATTATGTAAAATGTAGCCATACAGAACTGAAATACAAAATAAAAAAGTGACGCAAATATTCACAAACACTTACTAGCCATGTTTACAGAAGAGTAGACATTTTATTGACACCAATAAAAATGTGGCATTAGACAGAACCACATAAGTTATAATTTTACACTGCTGAAAGTACTACTGTTGTTGTTTTTGAGTTGTTGAAGCTGTCACCATAGTCCAAGTTTCAGATAAACTATTGATTTGTTTACATAGCATAACTATAAGCTAGCACATAGCACAGTGCAGCCATTGCTATATGTTAACTATTTATATGTCTTTTTTCACAGCAATTTTTAGTCAGAGATTCCCAAGACGGGACTAACTCACTCACATAGAAGAAGCTGCAAAAGTTACTGAGGATTAGGGATTGCTGAGGGATTAGGGATTGGAGCATGAAAAATGAAAGACTATGAAGATTATGTGCTCTCATGTGGTCCATTAAGTATGCAAAAATAATTGTTCATTGGGGCTCCTGCTGTTTAACAAGTTAGCCACAGAAATTAGACTTAAAACATTCTTTGGAATGGAGCACATTCACATTCAGTAAGGTTCCATTGCAAGAATCAGAAGCACAAACCCTTTTGGAATCGGCAGCAGTCTGACAGTCAGCAGTCTGACAGTCTGAGTCCCTCAGTCTAACAATTGTGCACAGTTCTTGCCGTCGGTCCAGTTAGCATTTGTTATAAGATGCAAATTGTTGCCTTTGATTTTTTCCATTGTTTTTAAATCACTTACACCTAGATCACCTATAAATCTTGACATATGGCTTTCAGACATACATCTTTGCATAGGTTTGCTAAAGCTAACTTAACTATGATGCCAAATACACACCGGTAACATCATTCTGTCTGGGCACCAGGCCCAGTCATTGGTAGAGAGAGTCTCTGGGCGGGCTTAACACAATGATGGCAGACCTTTGAATTTTAGTTTGAGAAAATCTGACAAGAGCTGTGGTCACAGTTTGAATTGCCTTTTGCATTGACAACACCTTGTACAAGACATTTTCTTACATAAGATGATGTACAAAGGGTTGTGACTTGTAGTGAAAAAAACATGCCATGGGATATCATGCATACCACCAAATTAAGGAAGCTCTGCCACTTTGTGCAAGATGTCAAACTGAAATATTGAGCCTATGCAGGGAGAGGATATGTAGGGTGAGGAATGCAGCACCAACACCATTCGATCGACACCCCCTCTCCTCTCAAAATACTGAGAATGAATATATTTAACTGTTTTCCTCTTTCTCACCGAGGGTGTGGTTTTCAGCGTACAGTGTGCTGTGATTTGTATGTATTGCTCATTGCATTATCCAGTTGCATGCAAATGAATTTATGCATATGCATCCATTGCTCCTGACTTTTGGATTGGCACCGTCAATTAATCAAGCACAGGCCCTATACCTTGATGTAGTATTGCTTGTCAGGCTAAATGTTTCCTCATGTTTTTTAAATGTATTTATTTATTTTTGAAACATTGACTTATGGATTAAGATTTCATGGCGAGTAGCTAGTTGCCTTACTCAAGGCATTCGTGAATTGTGTAGCCTATGCTAAAGGATCGTATCACAGACAGCACAACCATTTGCTCCAGTACCAACGATTGCTGTCTACTGTAGCCAATGAGCCGACATAATTTTTCTCTCTTATTCTTATTTGGCTATTTTGTTTTATTAGGTTATAAAAAATAGGGTTGTCTAAGTGTTGCTTAGCAGTTGAAAGACCATTTCTTGGGGTAGCTATAGAAACCGCAAGCAAGCCCCTAGTGCTGCCTCCAGGTACCACATATACTTGGCATGGTTTCATTAAACAAAGACACAGCAACAAAAAATTATGAAGCATTGATTTCGTAAAGTTATTAAAATATTGTTTTCAATGCACATGGTTCAGAAAGTTTCATTAACATCTAACATTTTAGTGTTTAATGCTATATTGACGTCTGTTGAATGTTATTTTCCCAATCATCCATCCTACTATCTCTGTCACCTCATTAAATAATGAAAGACTAGCCTATTACAATCATCTAAGCTTTCCTTTGGATTGTCTCCTAGATAAGCCTGTATTGACAAGTCCTGATGTAAGATACCCTTCAAATTAACTAGGACACAGAACAGAACAGAACAGATGTTGAGGGGTTATTCTGACTAAAATGCATGGTTATCATCCAGATGTTTGATGTTGCACATCAGCATTCTCTCTCCTCTCTCTCTCTCCTCTCTCTCTCTCTGTCTCTATCTCTCTTTGCTTCCTCTCTGTCCTTCTCTCATTTAATACAGGCTCTGTGAACAGGTGAGATTACAGCAATGGCAGTTATGTCAATTTCGCACAGCCGATTGGGTCTTTTGGTTGCACTGGTTGTCAAGGAGCCGGGAGGATGAAACATTTCTTCCTCTCATATTAAGGTCGCCTCAGTTCTTTTTAATTAACTTTGTATTTTTCATGCTTGCCAGTTTTTAAGTTTCCAGCACACATGGAAACTTAAAACAGACAGCACACAGGAGAGTAGCCATGCACATGTGTACACACATGTACGCACACACACACACATAAATACATGCATATTTTCATGAGTGTGGCATATGTGCCTTTTGGGCATATTTTTGCATGTAATGTTCTCTTTCGTCTCCAGGCTGACAAGCCTATTTCAAGGTAGAAGGTAAAAGATGAAAATTGAGACTATATTCCTTCCTTCTCACTGCAGCATGCCTCTTTATATCAAACCCACAGATAAGAAGACTGACAAATGTGATAATGTGCAGTTGATGTGCAACTAGCATGCTCTTGTGAATGAGCAAATATATTGATAAAAATTGTCTTTAAACATGTTTTTTGCATTTCTCTCTTTCATAGGCGTATGTGACACTGCTGCCTGCTTTTCTCTGTCTCTCGCTATCTTTCCCTTCCTCTGTCTGCGGTTGTGTTGATGCACCTGTGAATAACAGCACTGAAGTAGCAGAGGTCCCACCCTGCCACTTTGCCATGTGGTTGAATAGGGGAATTAGCAATTAGAGGAAAATGAAGCTGGTCCTTTTAATAACGAGCCCCTGGTGATCCAGTGATCAGCACTCTGCTGGGTCCAACACTCACCAAAATAGATAGAATAACCTTTTATTTCTGTCCACCACTTCCCCCATTCATATTCTTGTGGATCGCCATCTGTTGCTTAGGTTTCTGTATCACTCCATCTCACCTTCACTTTCCCTCTTTCTCTTTCTTTTTCTCTAACTGATTTATCATATTCATTCATTCTCCCTGTGTGCAACAAACACACACACATTCACATCATCATCAAAGTCAAAGTCAATTTCTCCAGAGAGTCCTTAAGATGGAGAGGAGACTGTGATCATTTCCTTTAGCACTTGTAGCACATGTAGTCATGGCTTTTTTTTTTTATTTTTTTATTTCCGCTCGCTGAAAGCACTTAGACGGACTGATTAGCTGGATAGGTGTCCCATTTGACGCCATGCATAGCTTCAAGTCAGCTTACGTGGAGGCAATGGACGACTCGCTTTCCTGTTAGCTATCATGGAGAGGCCAATGACTGACCTTGTAATTTGATGGAAATTGTGTCTTTGGGGGAAATAAAAAAATGAAATCTTCCAGGTCAATTACCATTTTGGCAGACTGTAATTCTCATGGTAATGCGAGTGAACTTGGAGTGATGGGCTGAGGTGACCAGAACCAATAATTTGAGGTATGAGGGATCCAATGGGTCACTTATGCTGAAGGAGTTCACTGTCTGGGGCGAGTCAATACAGAGCACAGGAAATGCAAGTTCACACATCTAGCTGTATTTTACATAGATAATCTGTGAGTCAGGACTCACAGGCATACACACATGCACCTGGTAGACCAAGTCATAAGACCATAAGTCATTTAATGATGCCCTCACAAACAAAGCGCATATATTTGAATTCAGTGTCCTCAGAGTTCCATTTACATTTGAAACACACAAATATATATATATATATATATTCTATATATATATACATGTATATATATATATATATATATATATATATATATATATATATATACATGTATATATACACACACACACACACACACACACACACACACACACACACAATCTGCTCTCCATTCATGGCTATTACACAAGCACACACAAATATACACACACACACACACACAAACACAAAAAGGACATGGGGTGGCCGCAGAGCATTTAATCACGCTTTCCCAATTTTCCATTCATCCTCGCTGGATCCGTCATCATCTATCATAATCAGTTTAATAGCATCTCCTGTTGACCCCGTCATCTGGAATACCTGCTGCAGCCCTCGCCGCATTTCTCAGCCCATTAATTTAACAAATTTTAATTGTGTATGTTTTTGACAGCTTTAATTTCTCCCTCACCACCGTGAAAATTCTGCTCCTGTTTTTTTCTTCTCCTTTTTTTAATCTTTTCTCTTTTCTCTCCCTCCCTTTTCCTCCCTCCCCCTCCTGCTGTTAAATGAAACGAAAAGCTGCATCAGATGAAGGCACAGGGCTGATGGGAGTGATGCGATGGGAGAGTAAAGTGGCCATGCTTTTTTTCAGCCAAATCAATTATGGAGTCTCATATACGAACAGTCATGCCCATAGACCTCACTCAATCCCCCCAAACACTCCCACCCTTCATGCACACACAGAAACACCATGCACACACGCATACACACACACACACACACACACACACACACACACACATACGGACATATAATCTGCCCAGATTGCCCCCTACACCCTCCCCCATGGTACATCTTTGCATATTGCCTATCTATGCCTATGAGTTGGGTTATAGTGTGTGTGTGTGTGTGTGTGTTCGTTTGGGGGGGGGCGGAGCAGCAGTGTAATGGAGGAAAAGGAAAAGTGACACGTAATTACGCTGGACACATTGGGCCGCCAAAGGCAAACAAATTCCAGTTAAATAGGTTCTGAACTGCACTACTGAGATTAATCACCCTGGTATTAACTCTGCCATATGTGAAAGATCAGTCACTGCTTGGATTTTTTTCTTTCGTATACATTGACACAAATGCATTCACTTATTTGCCAACATCCCTCCACCCCCATTTCTATTTACACTGACCCACATCCACCCCTTACACACGGCACACACACACACACACACACACACACACAGCCTTCTAAGGTGTGCCCTCATTCCTGTGGTCAAAGTGGCACACTTTTCAATCTGTCTCTCGACGGGATCCCATTAGCTTTTAACAAAGGCCACTGGTACAGACAAGCACTAATGGAGCATGGGGACAGTCACTCAGGAAAGTGCCAGATTGTTTCTGATTTGAGAAAATTTTCCCGTTAATTTCACTTGCTCTCTCTCTCTCTCTCTCTGTGTCTGAGTGTATCATGAGGAGAGAGGTGGGTGGAAAAAGAAGTACACTCATGTCTACTTGTTTTTATTTTTTAGAGTGTACATATTTGTGGACTCAGAGAACATCAGTTTTACAACTCCTGTCCTTTTGTACTCTTGACTCACTGTCACCAAAGCAGTGTGTTTCTTCTTGGTTAGAAACTCCCATGGCTTCAAACTGTCCCCTGTTGTTGCACAGTAAACCTATTTATAAAAGACTGTTGCATGTGGAGTGCCTCACCTGAAATCTTCACCGTCACCACCATCTTGGACCTCATAGGTAAACAACTTTTGCAACTTTTATACTATTTTGCTCACTTTCTCTTTCTTTCTCTCTTAACACCCCCCCCCCCCCCCCCACACACACACACACACACCCACAAACACACACTCATGCTGCTTCTGACTCCTAAAATATGAAGAGACCTACAACATAAATCCACTGTGGATCACATCTTTGGCAGCTGCAGGTATATTTCACAATGCCCCTCTCAACTCTGGCATTTTCTAGCAATAAAGCAAAGGTGTACAAATATCATGGATCAGTGGATTTAAATTTCTGTCCTAAGCCAAACATGTGGAAGTGTTTCCAGATTCATTTCCTTGTACCAGTCAGAAAATACAATAGGAAAAATGGAGCAGTGCAATATGAAAAATAATCCTGTTGCTTCTTAGAACTATGGCCATTTGTATGACTTTCATCTTTACTTAAGTAAACAAACTTGTTGCTTTTACATTTTGGACCCTTTTTAGGGTGTTTTGCCGATATTAAGGCTGCCTTCTGATTGAATGTCTTTCAGAGTGAGTTCCCCCCACCCAGCCTTGTCTCCCTGTTGGGGGCCTTGGGTAATCATCAGGGAGAGTATTTAATGGAAAGACATGAAAGTCAACTCAAATGGTGCACTTTTCATGGCCCATGCTGTGTGCGTTAGTGTGTATATGTGTTTATGTGTGTGTGTGTGTGGATAATGTGTATATGAGCATTCACATGTGTGAACACAAGTGTGTGTGTGTATGTGTGTGTGCATGTCTGTTTGGTGCCTCACGAAGACAGGACACAGCATGCCATCATTAGCATCTACTCTGGGAGCAGTGCTAAATTAAGTGTTTTCAGTAGTATTACTGAATGTATGTATCCTAGCTTTGAGCAGATATTTCTTATTGATGTGTTAAAATCTTGATTTTCATTTTCCTTTGAAATTGCCAGTGATTAGCATTCATCCTGCCTCACACACTGTGCACAGCTAACGCAGGCACTCACTGCTAGTGCACAGAGCCTCTCTGCTTTCCATTTTTTATTTATTTTATGGCTTTTTTGATGGCCTTGTATGTTTCTGTGGTGAAAAATGTTGAAAGATGCCGGCACATTCTCTTGGGGCGTGTGCGAGTGGTAGTGGTAGTGGTCTGTGTATGTGTGATGTGGAAGAGGCGCTGCATTTCAGTTGAAATTCACAGTGATTAGCATTACATGAGCTAATATGAAGGGGGTAGGTGGTGTGTGTGTGTGTGTGTGTGTGTGTGTGTGTGTGTGTGTGTATGGTGGTGGATTGGGGTTAGAAATGTAGGGGTGCAGATGGATTTATCAGTTTGCCTTCCCCCCACCAAAAGCAGCAAATGATGCTGGGAGTTAATGGTGTGTGATCCCTGCCATGTCCTAATGACTGACTTCATTTTCCATGCTGGAGTGGAAATCAAAGGGAATGGCTGAGCAGGCCGTGGTGTGGAGGTGCGCAGCAGCACAACGCTCTGCAGCCGCGGGAGAGGTAGGCGTCGTGGGAGTGCTGGAGTTTTCCCTGTGTTTCACATCATTAGTGTGCCGTGTAATGGGTATAGCATTAACTACATTTCCCATAATTCCTCTCCAGGTGCATCTAAATCTGAATAGACACCATTACCAAATTCTGAGTGACTACGGGGGGTGGGAGGGAGGCATAGCTACATCCATTAACAGAGGGCCAAGACAAGACAAGTCATGGATGTCATTATAGAGGCAACCTGTAGCTGTAGTCTTTAAAACTTTGCCTTTCTCTCCCTTTGAGTGTGAGTCTGTGTGTATGTGTCTGAACTCAAACCAGTGTAAACAGATGTGGAAAGTGCTCATTAGACAGCAGATTTCATATTCATATTTAAGGGCAACTTAATCACTGCAGCTTCCACAGTCTTAAACTGTGCAGAGATACTTAAACTGGAAAACATTATCAAGGCCTCTCCCTCCGGGTTGGATAAAAAGACATATTGATCTGAAACAGCTTTTTTTAAATTCTTTTTTTTTAACTAATTTTCTATTTTCATTTCACAGGTCTTAAATAGTCAGCCAATTTGCAGTGTATGTAATATAGTATCTGTTATAGGTTGGTTGCAATATATGTGCTCCATGGTCTATTTACTGTATATATAGTCCATATTACAGTAGCCTATGTATGCTCTGTGCTCTATTTACAGTATATATAGAACATATTGTGTTCTATATATACTGTATATATGTGCTCTATGCACCATTTCTATAGGTGTAGAGCTAGTTGGTGCCAGTTGGTGTTTGTGATGTTGCCCATGTGATCCCAGCAAAGGAGAATCAGAAGTCCCCAGCTGCAGAAGCAAAAGTCTTATGGTGGATGATCTTGTCTCCAGTGCCCTTGATGCTACAAGCTCCATGCCTCTCAGCTGCAAGCACATTACAAGGTTTTATGATACCATAACTCCATAACTTAATTCAACAGGTCGTGAGCTGAATATAGCTACACTGGAGACAAGCAAGAGCTCATAAAACAATGTTGGTATTGGGAAAAGAGAGAGAGAGTTGTTTATGTGAAGGCTGTGTACCACAGTGTTCCTGCTGTCCTGTTGCAATTGCTCTGTCCACAAAGAGAAGGTGCTCACATGCTTTTAGGCCCCATGCATTACTGTGGAAAGGGTTGAGAAACAAGATGATTTCTGTGGATAGTGGTGACTGGGTAGCATCCTATGACACATGACTATTTAACTCAGCAAATAAGAGGAAAAAAAATACAATACAATACAATAATAAAATACAAGATATTTTTACTGCCTTGCTGAGAATGGACGTGTGTGCATTCCAAAATGGCATTGAGAGACACATTTCTTTGTCACTGGACAGTGCAGTCCTCTGTGCCCTTGCTGGACAGGTACTGTTGTGTTGGGTATTCTCCATCTGCGCTAGCTACTGGGACAACACCATTATTTACAAAAGGGTGGGGTTGGCTGTAGTAAAAATAACAGTGACAGGAGGCTTTGTGCTTTATAGACCCTCATGTCACCCATCCTTTCTCTCTCTCCCTCTCCCTCACTCTCCCACGCACACCTCCATGCATGTAAATACCGTCTCCTCTCTGTCTGGCCCCATGGTTTTATTGTTTATCCACACTAATATTGAATGTAACTAATGATGTGTAATCAACTAGAATTTAATTGAGACTGACGAGGAGGTGTGTGTGTGTGTGTGTGTGTGTGTGTGTGTGTGTGTGTGTGTGTGTGTGTGTGTGTGTGTGTGTGCGCGTGTGCGCACGCGGGTGTGTGTGTGTGTGGCTGTTGGTGGGGCCTCACCTCAATGTTGTGGTGAGTTCACTCAGGGGCTTACCTCAGCTACTAACAGAAGAAACATACAGTATGAAAGAAAAAGTCGAAATGATCACACACTCAAGAGAAACAGATGAGTTTCCCAACAGTCCATTGTTTGGAGACAAGCATTGAAGAGAGGGTCACATGTCATGGCTCATCCCACTGGAGCTGAGGGTAGTCCTGTTTGATTCAAATAAACAAAGGCCATTCACTTTGATAAAGATCCCTCCCCAATCCCTTCCCTTTTTCTTTCTGTTTGCTTGTATGGGTTGCCATCTGCTGCATGTTATTCCCCATTCAGTGGAGGGATATTAATTAAACTTGAGTTATAGCAGGAACCCTTTAATTATTTATCAAAATCTACAATAGGAGGAAGAGCCTTTTGCTACCATGCACCCCTCTTGTGGAATAATCCCCCCCCCCCCCCACATCCAACAAGCGGACACTCTCAATACCTTTAAGTCTAGACTTAAAACCTTCCTCTTTACTGTTTCCCATAGTTAGGGATGGTGCATGGTAAATGATCACTCCTCATGGATCTTTTGGGAGGGACTGCCTCTGCTGTTGCCCCCAGTTGTGAGGCATGGCGGCCACTGACCATCCCTGCAGTAGTGCTAGGTTGCCATGCACCATACCTTAGTTAGGGTACACAATGGCACTGTCAAATGTCACATGGGCACTTATTGTTACCCCCATGACCCATCTCACTCCTTAAGTTTAACACTATGTCTGGCCACTACTACACTGTCCAGCCACAATTCCTGATAACCACCTATGGACTGACTACCATGTAATGTAAAGTGGGATAACACTCTGGACCTATTATGATGCTTAGCTAAAACCATGGACAACTTGCAGTCTATCATGGTTACTACTGTACTTTTCCTGCATGACCCTTGGCAGTTGGGTTAGCCTCTTAAGGTTTCTGCACAAGGTTTCCTCCTAGACTAATTAAACATAAGGGAGTTTTTCCTTGCCCCTGTTGCTCTTGGGTACTCTTTCTGTAAAGCACCATGAGACAATACTATTGTAAAAGGTGTTGTATAAATAAAATTGAATTGAATTATTTATTAGTTTGGGAGAGAAAGAACCAAACTAGCAAACTAGTTAGCTTTCTGTCTTTATCCCTGTTAGATTTTTTCTTCCTTTTTTTCTTCCTTTGTCATGACCATGCACCATTATCAGTCTTGAATAGCACTGACATCTTAGCCTGTTGATGACAGGATCGGTCAAAACTGGTGGAAAAGGAAAAGATACTCACCACTAAAGGCAAACAAACCCTCTTGTCTCAATGAGAAAAAGAAAACAAACAGACAAGCAAACAAACAAAACAAACCAGTTGTTTCACAATTTTGCATGCAGGTTGCTACCTTTGCCTAATGACGATTAGTAAGTGGAAGCAACAATTATAACAAACAGGACATAATTGGGATCAGGGGACCACCTCTCTCTGAAGCACTGCACTGTACTGCCACACAGAGTCAGAGAAATGTGTTCCTTATTTGGCTTCTGGGTCTGTGTGTCTACAGACCAGCTTCTGTCTCTCCTGGTGAGTATGGAGTGCTAATAGGAGAGGTCTTTTAGAGTGCAGAGACATGGGAACACTGTGCACAGCCATCTGCTTGGAAGTAAATAAAAGTTGCTTGAGGTAAAGCCAGCAGGCTCAGATATATGCTTAGCAAGGCAAGTTTAACTAGATGAACCACATAGTGGTACATAATATGACTTCAGTCTGCAAAGTTATTTAACAAACACTCATGAGTATGTATGTGATGTGTGTTTATTTATGGGAATTGTGAATTATGGGAATTTCTGTAATACGTGTGTGTGTGTGTTTGTGTGTGTGTGTGTGTGTGTGTGTGTGCAGTATTCCCACCAAGTTTCATATGGGTGTCCCAAGGATCTCTGATAGAAATGTACTTACAAGACGTCGTGCAACAGAGGTGTCTAATGATTAAAAAAATGTACTGTGTAAAGTGAAATTAGTGTTTTCTTTTTGATGTTTAACACATTTTTAACATAAATTATTATAAAATGGCATTAAATGACAGCTGTATTGCCGAATATGTAAATATCACTGATATACCACTTTTTCTTTTAAAACTATGTTTGTATTTTTATTTTTATTTATTTTTATTTAGTATTTCATAAATAATCATCATAATAAATAAAATAACATGAAAAATAAATAAAATACAGATCACATTTTACTTGTTTGTTGCACAGTGTCCACATATGGGGACAGTAAAATAACTTTTAAACAAAATGAGATTTTTAACAAAAGTTTTTTTTTTTTAAGAAAAACAATCTTAAAAATCCTGAATATTTATTTCATAATTTGTGCATGAAATATACCGAATATTTTGCATTGAACTAATGGCATGCTTGTTCAAAATGGCTGCCTTAACATTTGCATAACAGCTGCACATCATCTCAGTCAAACAGAAATTCACATTGTTTAAGTATTTTTCTGTGGTCAGATGCAGTTGCAGACTGTTGCCCTCTATGCAATTAAATGCATTAAGTGAACGGACACTTTAATAATGTGGCAGTATGTGCTATAGGCTCACACCTCCAATGTTATAAAGTTTTTATATAGCTCAAGTCCACGGAAAGTGTAAAAAGTTGTTTAGTGTGATGATTAGCAACATCTGATAAGCTGTAACTAGCATGTTGATATAGCTCTTGGTGTTTTCTGACACAAATGAAGGTGGTTTTATTGGGCCGTTTTGATGCATGAGTGAGACAGGTGAGCTAGTGCTTTAAATAAGCTGTGCCTTACACAGTGCATGATGTGACATAATGGCATATATGGGCTATACGTGCATTTCATGTTTGATGGATTGAAGCTTTTCTACATTTCTCAACTCTGTTTGCTGTGGGTTGGCTTTGCTATGTCTAAAAGGCAAACGCTGAGTGAGATTCTCCATTACATAGATGTATAGAGTCTGTATGTATATGTCTGTGTGTGTTGGGGGAATGTGGGGTGGTATGGGTGTGTGTGGAGGGTGTGTGGGTGGTATGTGTGTGTGTGTTAGTGAGTAAAAGAGAGAGAGAGAGAGAGAAAGAGTAAAATGTGTGAACAAGACAGAAAAAACAGGGAAAGAGCAGATGTACAAACGTAAGGAAACATTTTGGCATCAAAGTATATAGTCTGGCTATGACCGACAGAGCAGGTTGAATCCAAGAGCGGACTCAGCGGTTGTCTTTCAAACTGCCTCACGCAATGGTAGCCTTATAAGCTACCGCTAGGGGACATGTCCTATTAAACTGTCTCTGGTCTAGGCGACTCCCTACCAGGATAGAGTGATGTGATTGGTCCGATCAAACTTGGGAGAACAGCTACTGAGACCCTGTGGTTCGTTTCTACCGGCATAGCAAAACCATTTGCTACCGCTAAGGTATGTCTAGATTTCTAGGCTACAGAACAAGTATTAAGAGGACATATTATGTTCTTTGAAGCATGAAAAAGCAGCATTTACTTTGGTTCATCGTGTGTTACTTTCACTTTTTTTATGTCACCTACTTGCCTTTTCATGCTTTTCATGTGCAAGCCAAGTTACCTGATGAAGTGAAAGCCTAATATAATTGACCTTTCGCCAGAAGCGCTCCAGCCATGCCCCTGGTGGGTTCTTTTAAATGTCCAACATTGTTGGGCATACTTCAGTAAAGAACTAAGATCGAAATACCTTTAAGCAGCTTAGAAAATCAAGCATGTATGAAGCTATAAGTATTCACTCCTAATGATGACTGATCTACTGGTCTACACTACTGTACAAAAGTGATGGCACACATATTAAATGCAATAAAAAATAGCCAGAGGACACAAACACGAAGGAGTGCACATGAAGCAAGCCCTTATACTTCTCCCTAACATAAATTCAAAATGCAACTTTGAGGGTTATTATTAATAACCTATATAACTTTTTGCCATGTCTAAATGTCAACAACATTGTCAATTCTAAAAGAAGGTCACATTAGTTTCAAGAGACATAACTACAATGTGTGGTAACATTACAGTCAATAGGCTACAGCTAGGTTAGAATGCTGTAACTTAAATAAGTTGTAAGTTCACCTTAGCAGTCTATACTGTTTCTGTCCTATGTTACAGTGTGACATGCACACTGTTGACCACTTGCTGGTTGCTGAAAGTTAGCTTCAATAGGTAGCGTCACTTATGATATGGCATTAAGAATCGCTAGCTAGTAACAATACTGACAACATTAGTAATAAAGTAGAAAGTAAGATATGTATCTGCTTTACAATCTCTTCACACTGTGTGAACATAGGAAACTGATGAGAGGCCAAGTGTGTTGTTTCTATGTGTCACCTTTTTACTTGTCCTTTATGGATCATTGCATGTACTGTGTGGGAGTATGTGCATGTCTGTTGTATGTGCATGTGTGTGTGTATCTGATTAGCTGTTCATTTTTCTTGTTCTAAACTGTGAGCTGAAGTGAACTTGTGTGCAAGCAAGCATACATTGCGAGTCTATGTGTGTTACATTTGTGTGCGTGTGCGCGTGTGTGTGTTGGTTTTTTGTATGTGTGTGTGTGTGTGTTCCGGTGTTACTGCTGTCATCTGTTGGCTGATGTGGCGTGAGCCATTGCTCCTTGGCGTTTTGTAATTGAGGTGGGGCCATGGTAGCAGGCTGAGTTAAAATGGTGCTATTAATTAATGGCGTAATTAAGGGCTGGCGGTGACATGCCGAGGCTGGCTGACGTGGATGGATGGCACACTGCACCACAGCGCCAGCCGTCAGGAGCGGCCGTGCACCCGGGTGGGCGCCTGTAATGAATAGCAGTAATTTAAGACGGGTTTCCGTGGCGACAGGACCACCTACATAGGCACGGCTGGCACCTTGGTTGCCGCGGCGGCAGGCATCGTTCAGCCTGGCACCTCTCATCACCACCATTGTGTCTAAGTCAGGCAAGAAACCACGGCAGCAGGATGTTTGCATCTTCAGCATCAACAACTTTTTCACATATTTTTTTCCATTCCTATTTCTTTCTTTCTCTGTTTTGCTTTTTTTACTCACTACTTGCATACTTTTCCAGTGAGTGAAGGAGAACACGTTCTTCTACTACTACTTCTACTCAATTTTTAAAGAGTTTCCAAGAAATAAGTGCATTCTCCGAGGTAGACCTACAAAATTACCTGACAAATAGCCCTGTTTGCAAGCTTTGTGAGCAGTCTTGGCGATTCAGGTGGGCATGTGAGCTGGCAGCCTGGGTATGTATCAGAGCATGCTGTCTGTAAGGTGGTAAGGACATGCGTCTGTGTCTAAATATTCCTCTCAACCCTTTGGCAACTGGTTTATTTCTGCATCTTAAAATAACAACTACTTAGTTAAAGCCATGAGCTCACTATCAGTTTCAGCTCCCTTGGCCCCTTGTAAGTTATGGAAAAATGAACAAATGTATTCATTAAAGGGACACTGTGTAAGAATATGACACTGTTACAGTAGTTTTTGTCATTTCATTATGCAGTAACAATACTGTACAATTCAAAGTAAGCAGCACAGTACTGTAACCTTTTAATGCCTTCAACCCCTTTTATTCCTTGTGATGATTACTATTATTATTCATGGTTCATTAATAATGATAACTGAAACAAATTTCAAATAACCACAGAATATTGTTTATTTTAAAATTTTATACAGAATTGTTGCAGTCAGCAATCCTGTAAAACTGGTCATTGCTGGAGTAGTCTGGTTATTCTGTTATGGAAGCTGAAATTTGCTAGTATATGGCCAATAAAGCCAGCTAGAAAGGATATCACAAGCTGTTCAAATCAGCTAAACCATCGAAACTCATACAAAAAACACCTTAAAGTGAAGCACAGGAACTGAAGTTGTAAGATGTCTTTTTCAGCATGTGCACAAATCATTTTTGTTTAAAATAAAAGTTACGTCAGTAGCTGGGTTTTTACGATGAAAAGTTTAGGACAGAACGGCGTGACTCGCCAGCATCCCCGTAGCCTTGCAACCTAACAGTTTAGCCAACATTGTGAGAAGTCTAGTGCAAACAATGACCAAGACTTACAAGAAAGGTCACAAGAGGCAGGCTAATACTGGGGATAAAATCAGCATCTGCATGGCTTTACAAACTGCACGCTTTACCCTTCCTAAAGTTTACCCTTTTCTCACAATGTCCTTTGACACATGCCGCATTTAAGCCGTAGTGTTCAAGTTCATTCTGTATCATAATGCTCAGCCTCCCATGACCAAGGTCATTCCCCTTCATTGCCAGTTATTAAGGCTATGACCGGAACAGATTTAGTTCCAGTTTGGCACAGGTCTGATGAGTGTTGGTCTGATGGAAACCCACACTGTGTCTTCACCTTACCTACACACACACACACACAAACACACACACACACACACACACACACACACACACACACACACACACACAACTTACGTAGGTCTCAAGACAGAGGGCTGAAGCAAGGTAATACATGACAGTGTAGTGCAGAGGATACAGGGGTGTGCCCCTTAACCTTCTAAGGACACACACTCACTACACTGAGTTGAGTGAAGTGCTGCGTGAAGCGTTTTACTGGTCTAAGTGTCAGTGGAGGTGGATGCAGGGGCAGGGCCCCACATGGCCACACAGATGTTGCAGTGCTAGGGCTCCCACTCCCATTACACACACACACACACACACACACACACACACACACACACACACACACACACACACACACACATACACACAGTCCATCTGTCAAGCCTGCTCTCACAGTGGACATCACAAGATAGGTCATTTGTTAACAGCATAAAAATGTCTATATTTAACTTTTCATGCTGTAAAAACATCCAGATTTTGTGTTCATTTCTGAACAAATAATGATAAATGGTAGATGAAAATGCTGAGTGTTCAAAAAGGCATCTACCTTCACTGTTTTGACACCGGCCTCTCTCTCTGTGTGTCTCCCTTAATCCATCTCCGGCCAGTTTCCTACACAAGGTGACATACGCCGAGGATCAGATTGCATAGTGGGATTGGGTCGCACACATTTGGCGGTTTTAGTGCTGAGGGGTCACCTGCTCCTTCGAGGTCACTGTGGGTAACTCAAGATGCAGGGAGTCACAATATCTGACCTCAGCGTCACAACAGTCCCTGTGCCAAAGGGTTGAGAGCCAGAGATGAGGGTGACTGGGGGAGTCTGAGGAGAAAGGCTGTGGTGGAAACGCATAATGCAGTTAGAAAGACCATGGTTTGGATGAACGTGAGAAATGACTAGTTCGCAAAGAGAGGGTAGCAAAGGAGAAATAGCGGAAATATTTCAGATTAAGTATGAGTTTCCTTTTTAATGCCCACAAGAGAAAAATAATATCTCTATTTATCTTAATATCTATATTTTTCTTTAAATATAGAGATAAAAAAAAAACACTCATGCCCTGTGTCTTAACCTCAACTTTCCCAAAACGTTCCCGGTTCAGCACTGAAATTTGTGTAGCAAAATGTTACCATGGTTAGGTCATTATTTTGCCTAGGTCAGCTAGGAGCAGTTGGTAACTTTTTTGACATGTAACCTATCATTTACTATCATTTCAAATCATTTAGCATAATTTTGCTTTATGTATGAGCCATGCCAAAATTCCCAAAGATCCCATTTAACAAAATGCTTTTGATGAGACTTATTCATGTCAGCGTAAAGTTAGCTGAGGGATTTACGGTGGGATTGGCTAGCACAGGTAGAAGTTGTACCTAGAAAACACAAATGTGTTGAGTGATTTTTGCTTTATGGTAAACAAAACAAACTAGTTGTCCAACGTTGTTAACTTACAGCAGAGGGATGTGGCAGCAGAGAGTGAGCCCCTAGTCACATGGATTGCTATAGAGAGAGTGAGCCCCTAGTCACATGGATTGCTATAGAGAGAGTGAGCCCCTAGTTACATGGATTGCTCTGGAATGGGCTTTATGAAAAGTATAATATCAATGCTTTTTACTGACCATCACAATGAGGTAGCCTTGAAATGTACTCCAAGTGAGTCTGAATGTAAAACCACCTCAGATTTCACCAATTGCATTTTGGTGAGGCATTGCATTCTTTTGAGGGGATCTTGGATCTTGGATCTCCTTGTTATGTGTATTTCCTGCCCATAAGTAGGATTATTTTTATTCATGTTTGGTGTTTAGTAATTCACCATTGTGACTATGACATATAATAGTGCTTTCCTATGTGCACCCTCATTACACATGCAACCACACGTGGTGGGAATATCACCAGAGCTAGCCTAGTCACACTGGTCTCTGGTGTCTCTGGTCTCAAGTATATGTTCCTTATGCTGTAGTGGAGTAGTGGAGATACTGCCCACTGTTCACACATTTATGCCCCATGTGAGTATATAAGTTAAATGGTAATTGTACACAGTCTCCTCCATTCACTCATTCAGTTGAATGGAATTGGGGGTGGAGTGCCTCTAGTGACCTTGGGTGGGTTAGAATAGCTTTGAACAATTCTCCTTTACTGCCCATGTTTGTGTGAGTGTGTGTGTGTGTTCTCACTTCACTTTCTCTAAAGCATACGCCTTGCACAATACTTCAGAATTCAATGCAATAGTATGCAAAGAACTAGGTCTACACAGGTGGCGAAGCACAGAAGGACAAGCTCAAGGCAGTGAAAGGTTTGCTTGCAATGTCTTGCCCCACCACTACAAAAGGCCTCTTCTCCTCTTCTGCAAAGTTCAATTAAACTAAGTTCCTGTTGACAACAGCAGGCATTCACAGGTTCTACAAACCAACACAACAACAAATGTGGGTCTTGTACTGACAGCAGAACTGTCATAATGGCTTTCAAATTACTCCTGAACTGCCTGCTTTCCTCCTCTCTACATGTCTGGTTGTTCCCTTTTTTCTGATGAGGCTGTGGATTGTTTGAATAGGGAATTGGGATGTCTTTTTTTCCTCTCCTGTTTGGCGGCCTCTTGGATGTGTTGGGAAGGTGCCCTGTGGAGAGTGTTCTGGCTAAACGCTGAGATGCTGAGAGAAACATGGATGTCAGCACAAGCATTTGACATCAAGTGTCGGAGCATTCAGTCTCCCACAGAGCACTGTTTTATCTCCCTGTGCTGAATTTCTCTTGCTTGCTCTTTCTCTCTCTCTCTCTCTCTCTCACACACACACACACACACACACAGGAGGTTAGCACCCACCTATTGGCACAATGCTCTTCAGCATGGTGAGCGCAGCAGTCCCCTCCTCTACGCGCGCATGCTTTTTTTCAGCCTGTGATCCTTGTAGCGGCTGTCTGTTGCTATGCCACTGACATTTTGAATTTGGAGAATATGCTTTGAGATTTCATTGCCTTTATTCTCCCTCTTGACACAAAACTGGAACTTTGCAGGACAATCACTGAGGCCTGTGAAGAGGCAAGTGACAAAATGAAAGAGGGTGAAAGAGATCTGGGACATGAGGGAAAATAGCCACAGCTTCAGGAGAGAGCACTCCCAAATGCTTTACCCAGAACTAGCACAGGACTTGTGAAGTGTGGACATGGTTGAAACCTGCTGCTGACAGGGTAGTAGGCAAGGACATTTTTTTCTCTAAAATACTTACAGTGTACAAGAACGAGCAGTTGGAAGTAGTCTAAAAAACAAGACAAAGTTTTGAAGAAGTATTAACAAAGTGCTTGTCGAAAATAGTGAATCTGTGCTGTTTGCACAGTGGAACACATTATGTACCTACTGCAAAATCTGCTACCAACCACTAAACAGTTTCAGTCTACACTACTTAAAACCAAGATACTTAACAACTTGTGTGTGTGTGTGTGTGCGTGCATGTGTGCATGTGTGCGTGTGTGTTTGTGTGCGTGTGTGACTGGTTATTTTAAATTTTATTTAAAATTTTAATAGAATTTTGTATGAGAATAAATACAGTAAAGGATGTTAATTATGTATAATATGCCAGTCTAGGTAAACTGTAAACAATAATATATTTTGTAAAGAGGTAAACACAAACATGTGCACACACACACACACACACACACACACACACACACACACACACACGGTGCGCATGCAGAGTTGCACATATTGCCTATCAACACTCTTCCATTTGGCAGTGCACCTCCTACACAAAACCCTGAAATAAATCTTTCATGAGAGAAATCCTTGGGAGTGGAAGAGCTTGATAAAGGTAGAATGCATGTGTAGTACCATTACATATGGAACCAGGTCAGACTGATAAGAAATTTGTGTGAGTATGATTGATTTAGGAAGTAAATAAATTTGGTGCATGGTGCCACAGCTGCTATACTGGCAGTCTGATATCAAATTTAAAAAGCTAAAGGCACACAGAAAGAAAGACCAGCTTATGCAGTGGAGATCACAATCACAGCTGAAACACAGGTGAATCCCAAGCAGGTTGTATTTTTCCTGAACGTGCAAATAAACAAAGAGATCACGTCCATAACACCAACAAAATGCCATGGTATTTGTATGATGCGAATGATTATCTGAAGTTTCATAAAATTTGTTCTACAAGCAATAAGAATGAATGCTTACATTTTATCATCATTCACATCATACCATACCATGGCATTATGTTGGCGTTATGGACGTGACAGTTACACATACACACACACACTAAAGAAAAAAAGTGCATAGCAGATAAGGACTTTTTCCTAACACAACACAAGAATGTCACAAGCAGCAAAATATCCTGTACGATGTGTTGTGATAGTGCTGCACAGAGTGATGTGAAAAAATGTAATTGTGCAGAAGGATGTGTTGTAATAGTGTAAAAAGAAATGCTATATAGAAAACTAGTAGCAACTTCTGAGTCTAGAGTTTTTCAAAAAAATATATGGGTGTAGTAGGGCAAAAATGTTGTGCAATATACATGTTGTAGTAGTGTAGTAGCAGCAACTTCAGAGGCCAGAGTTTTGGGGGAGTCAGAGAGGAGTGAGTGGGAGAGAGGGGAGAGAGTTCAGTTTCCTGACAGGCTGGTGGATAAAGTTGTTTGCTTGCTTGGTAGAGCGGGCATGGAGAGATTTTATGCGGGGTGGCTGGCGTCACTCACAATCATGGTTGCTTTCTGGGTGAGGCGGGTGTTGTTTGTGTCTAGTAGGAAGGGGAGTGGGACACCAGAGATCTTTCCAGCTGTGTTCACTACAGGGTGCTACAGGGTTTTCCGGTTGTAGTCAGTTAAGCTCCCACCCCACACAGTGATGCAGCTGGTAAGGATGCTCTCAACAGTGCCCTGTAGAAAGTGTCCATGATGGGTGAGGAGGCTCTTGCTCGTTTGAGTTTGTGGAGGAAGTAGAGGTGCTGCTGTGCTTTCTTCACCAGTGTTGGTGGTCCAGGAGAGATCCTCATTGGTGTGCATCCCCAGGAATTTGGTGCTACTCACTCTTTCCACAGCAGAACCATTGATGTTCTGTGGTGGGGGGTGAGAGTTGGGTGTGACTTCTCCAGAAGTCAACAACAATCTCCTTGGTCCTGCTGACATTCAGCAGGAGGTTGTTGTCTCTGCACCACGTGGTCAGAAGTTGTGTCCACAAACTTCCCCCTTCTCCCATGTGAGGTGTTGTACTTTGGTGTGCACTTTGAGGTAGCGATTCTGTATCAAGGACATTAGCAATGAGGCTAAAAGCCTATGCACTAAAACTCTACTTTTAGACAGTGGGCCAAGTGCGTTCTTCGTGTTTTTTTTAGCAAAACCCACCAATAGATGGTTGATTTGAATCGATGAATAATATTAAGTCTAACAAATTTTGTTGCCAGCTCTGCTTTGACCAGATATTTCCAAAAACTTAAAGTTTTAGTCAGTTAGGACACCCTAAAATGTAAACATTAGGAGGACTAGGAGGTAGTCATTCAAAAAAAAATGTAGTCAGTCAGATTTTGTGATCCCTCTCACAATTCAAGTGAATTTGATTAATATGATGCACACAACCTCCTTTTGGACCCTTTAAAGACTTCCATATGGGGGTGCAGGCTATACACAACTACTATCATAACTTGCTGTGAAAGTACTTGGTGGGAATTAATGGTCTGTAATTTGCTAAACTGTACTCACTAGTATTATTATTCACTGAAGACCTCTCTAAACCATCAGACTGTGACTAGTGTTTGCTAATGTGCAGGAGTAATTAGCACATGGCGTTCTTTGACCAATATTTCATTGTAGTTTTATTTTTATACATTTTCTGTGAATTATTCTAGGTTTTGCTATTGCCAAGAGGTTAGAGTTCAAGTGGCTCATGATATCATCAGTGAGCGCAAGTGAGAACCGAATGGAAAATCTATCATGAGCTGTTTAGAGAGAGAGAGCCATGTTGAGTGAATGCATTAGCAGTAGATTTGTGTTATGCCTCATGAAAACTCCAAAACTGAACTGAGGCTGAATAAAAGTTGTCAGAAGGAGAACAAAGTTGTGTCAGTTGCCAGTCTTCAGAAGACTCCTACACCTCAGTCAAGGAGAGTGAGCGAACAGCCAGACCGAAGATACCACAGCCACAACCACAGCCTAAGAATGCAAACATCAGACAGCAGTGTCAGCGGTGTCAAACATCCAATCCAATTGGGAGATGCAATCACTGTTAAAAGTGTGGCAGCACAGAACATTGGGCTTCAGGTTGTCGTAGGAAAAATGTCTTAGCTAATACAAGTAAGATTGAAATCATGCCCTGTACTGAAGGGAAGATAGACAAAACAGACCTGTTCAGCGGGTGCCCCTCACTGGCAAGCAACAGCAAATGGTGAAGTTGATAGGAAAGTAATGCCTGGTTCGTGCATCCTTTGGAGGCATTGGCACTGCAATACAGTGGGACACCGGCTCTCAAGTATCGATAGTGGGAACGAACTGGAGAAAGAAACACCTGCTTGATGCTGAAGTGAGACCAGTGGAGGAGCTGCTTGAGGAATGAACTTTGGAGCTCTCAGCTGCTAATGGGACCAGCATTCCATACAAAAAATGGCTAGAGACTGAGATTATGCTCAGCACTAGAGGTAGGGCGCAATATCGCAAGAGCTGTTTCATCAGTTTTAAAGAAGCAAAAGCCTGACAGCCAACCCCACATAGTCAGAGTAGGAAGGCAGCCAGTGACCATCCTGAGGAAAAGAGTGATGGCAGTACAATGTGGCTGGGTTACAGTGTGCCGCATGTAGTGGTGGAGCTGAACGATGACTGTGGCCAGGAGGCTTAGTTATTAGAGAACATTTAATTCAGCTCCTAGAAGATAATGCTAAAGTTTAAGTGACTGTTGAGAACAGGACTGACAGCGATATTGTGCTTTGCCCCATAGCTTTGACCCATAGCACTCATTCCAATAATGATGAAGTGCTTTGAAAGGTTGGTCAAGGCCCACATAACATCCAGTCTTCCCACTACTCTGGACCCATACCAGTTTGCATATCGCCCCAAACGCTCCACTGATGACGCCATAGCAACAGCACTCCACCTATGCCTGGCTCATCTGGAAAAGAAAAGCAGTCACGTATGGATGCTGTTCATTGACTTCAGCTCTGCTTTCAACATGGTCATCCCACAGCACCTGGTGAACAAACTGAGTGCAGTAGGCATCAGCTCTTCATTATGCAACTGGCTACTGGACTTTCTCACTAACAGACCACAGACTGTAAGAGTCGGCAAAAACTCCTCAGAGACCACCATCATTAACACCGGGGTCCCCCAGGGATGTGTGCTGTCTCCATTGCTGTTCACACTGATGACCCACGACTGCTGTGCCAGATTCACATCAAACCACATCATCAAGTTTGCTGATGACACAACAGTGGTGGGCCTCATCAGTGATGACGATGACTCAGCATACAGAGAGGAGGTACATCAACTGGTGTGACAGAAACAACCTACAACTCAATGTCAACAAAACAAAAGAAATAACTGCGGTGAGAAAGCTTTTTGATAACTTTATCATACATTTTGGTTTCCCTGCCAAGATACATCATGACGAGGGAAAAGAGTTTGAAAACAATCTCTTCCGCAATCTCCAAGACTACTGTGCTATTAGTCATTCTAGTACTTTCCCATACCACCCTCAAGCCGATCCTGCAGAGTGCTTCAATAGAACGGTGCTGGGTATGTTGCACATACTTGAAGAGTCACAAAAGTTAAGATGGAAAGAACATCTAAACAAAGTAGTCCATGCCTATAACTCAACTGTGAATGAAGCTACAGGATTTTCTCCATTCTTCCTTCTCTTTGGTCGTGAACCAACCTGTGGATCTGATGTTCCCAAAGAGGCCAATCACACACTGGTTATGCAGAAAATGGAAAGAAGTTATGCAAGAAGCCTATGCTATTGTGATGCAGAACATGAAGAGCACTGCTAGTAGAGGACAGAAGAATTACAATAAGTGTGCATGGAGTTCTACACTTCGGCCAGGTGACCATGTCCTGGTGAGAAAACTCACACCCAGAAGTGGTCCTGGGAAACTGTGTAGCTACTGGGAAGATTTGATTCAGGTTGTCAGACATTTGTAATATCTAATAACAATACTAAACATTTTTGTTGCCTAAACATGTTTTGTAGCTTAAATCCTTCCATTAAAATGTGATTTCAGAAGCTGCATGTGTCATGAATAAACATAGTCCATTTGACATCTTTAAGGCTTCTTTGGCTCACACATCAGCCATGCTCTAGATCCGCCACTGTATGTATGAATGCATGATGTAGCATCAGAGCCTTCCTGGCAGCTTGAACTAATGCTTTCATTTCTAGAAATTCCTATTTCCACAATTCACTTAAATGTTAAATACTAATAGTGTTAAAGGCCACTTTTCTTCTTCCTTCCCTCCATGCAAACCCATTTGCACACTACATGCAGTCCTCTCTGATTCTGTACAAGAAGACATTCTGGCGGGAGAAAAAAAAACTGTAATTGTCTGAGACTTCACACCAGGCAGAGCAGCTCCATGATGCCATCACAGTAAAGCAGTTTCTTGCATGTGTCAGGGGCTTGTTCAGTCAAACAAATTGAACTTAATGGAAATGGCACTAAGGTCTGAGGGCTACGCAAGACTCTGGATACAAAGAATAATAATAAATAATAAGAATAAAATAATAATAATTTGATTTAGCCGGCAGGAGTGGATGTAGACAATGGAATCAAAACTGAAACAGTGTGGAATTGAATAAGAATATTGCAGGATTCAAATATAACTCAAATATTACAAAGATTTCTATAGCAAGGAAGCTAGTATTGGTGCAGAAAATTAAGGAATAATAATAATAATAATAATACCTTGACTTACGGTTTAAGAGAGGTGAACACAATAAAACAATAAGATATTTTCTAATATTAACAATGTGTTAAAGGTACATCATATTTTAAACTTTATTGCTTTCTTTATGGACTAGAGAAGTCTGCTAGAGGCATAGTTCTGTTTACATGGACCCTAAAATTGTACATGTAATGGGACTAATAGCTGTCTGTTTGTGAAAACTTTTCTTTGTCATAAAAAACTATACAGACATCTGTAATTGAGCTCAAACCACTAAGGTCTGAGGGCTATGCATGTATACAAAGAATGATAATAAGAATTCATTTTATTTAGCCCATTAAATAAAGTACACAAAGTGCTTTACAAAAATGATAAAAAAAACATCAGGCCACTAAAAGAAGAAGGCTGAAGAAAAATGGAGCGAAAGGGAGACTTAGGACAACCTTTAAAGCAAGGCAGATGGCAGGAGGTTTTTAAATATAGGCATATATGTAGTCACCGTCCAGCAGGAAGCTAAAAATACTAGTCAAGTCAATTTATTTATATAGCAAATTTAAAAACAACAGGTTGACTCAAAGTGCTTTACATGAGAGGCAAAGAGAATAAACATATTTGTCAAAAAGACATAGCTTAGCTTAGCATAACTCAGAGATGAGTTATCATGGAATGTCCAGAGGTTACAACATAAAAGAAATAAGTAAGTACATAAGTAAGTAATTAAATAAGTAAGTGGACAATATATACCATAGTTATTTAAATAATAGCTGGCCTGAATTAATTACTGGGGATAATGGCCGGGGTTGTGGTTGATGCGAGAAAGTAAATGCCTGACCCAAAATTCAGGCTGGGGTTAAAATAAATAAATAAATAAATGAAATTATATATATATATATATATGGTTGGAATTTTCATATTCTCAACATATTGCTTTGCATACCAGTAAAGCATTATATAGTCCACATCACTACCACTTTAACGTAAAAATTAAATATTCTTTAAATGCTACTTTCAGCACTTGTGTGTGTTACACTGTCTCCAAACTAGGAAGAGTGATGTCACTAGTTTTGCTGCTGTGAAAGCTCCTATCAACAATAAGGTTAATCTTCCTATCAAGGTGTCTGGATCAGAATATATATATATATATCAAGAAGACAATCCTTTGGTAAGAAAGGTCTTATAAGTGTATTAGTTATAGCTAATAGATGACAATTGGTTTATTAAGCATTTACGGTGTTTGTAAGTGACATACAAGCTGCATGTTAACAGTTAACTAATATGTTTGTAAGTGACTTATAAGCTGCTTGTTAACACTTATAATCTCCATGTTAACACTTAACTAATGTTATTAAAGGATGAAATCTGTTTAGTAACTGTTGACAGTAACTGTTAATAATGCATTATAAGTACCTTATTAACATTATTTTAAAGTGTTACCAATACAACAAATAAATAATAACCAAGAAGGGGGCCTCAGACTGAGTTAAAAGAAAGAGAGAAGAGATGAGTCTGAAGAGAGGATTTAAAACCAGTTATGGTGGGACATGTGGAGGAAGAAAAATCCAGAGTCTGGGGGCAACCACTGAAAAGGCCTGGTCACCTTTGGTCTAGTGAGGGACTGCAAGGAGATTTTGGTAGGATGCTCCCAAATGCAAAAGGATGTAAACAAAAAGAGAAAAAAAAAAACAGACAAACACACACACACACACACACACACACACACACACACACACACACACACACACACACACACACACACACTGTGTCTTGCTTCCCCTAGCTGCTTCATTTAGACATTAAGCATGTCAGAAGACATTCTATAAAGACTGCATATTTGTCCTTTGCAAATACCCAAAATGCCAGTAAAAATGGTTGCAGGTTTCATACAAAATCAAATTTATGATAATAGAAAAATTCAGTGTCTGGCAGGCCGATTGAATCTTTCCATCACAATAATGTTCAGTGACCATGATGAGTGTGCCAACCTATCTGTGTGCTTTATTCTAAGAAATGATGGTTTAGAGGCATTTTCATTAGTATGTGAATGGTGCTTGTGTGTGTGTGTGTGTGTTTGTGTGTGTGTGTGTGTGTGTGATTTTGCATGTGAAGGAGCAGCAGGAGGAAGACAAGGGGGAGGAGGAATAGGAGCAGAAGAAAGCTGATCTGCAGTGTCACTCAGCCGTCCAGGCCCAATCTCCTGATAAGGCAGGCAGGCAGGCAGCGCTGTGCTGCGCCACAACTCAGGTGGATCAGAAACTCATGAAGATCGATGGCAGGCTGTAGCCCTCCACAAACGCGGTGCCCAGGACAAAAGGCAAAGTAAATGAGAAAAGACAATGAAAAAAAAGGAAGACAAGGAAGAAAATAGAGGGAGAAGGCAGGAGTGGAGAGGATGTGCATTAACTGTCAAATTGGAAAAAGAAAAACAAAGGAAGCAGTGGGGGGGGGGGGGTTGTGAACATGTAGATTGTGTGTGTAGGCAGGAGAAAATCATCACATTCTCTTCAAGGCATGCAGTTCACTAATGAGTCCCCTAGAAATGCATCTGACCATGAACCACATTGTGCATTGAGTGTATCTTGTGTGTGTGTGTGTGTGTGTGTGTGTGTGTGTGTATTTGTGTGTATGTTTGAAGCGGATTCTGACCTTTTAGTCAGACACTTTGAGTGATATGCCAGTCTTTTTGGAATGGACACACTGAAAGTTGCATTTGGGAGACACATCATAAAGTTTTGATTTGTAATATTTGACAATGGCTTTGGTGCTAAGCAAACTGCTATGACAGGAGTTTTGTTTGAGGAGAATCACTGACTGTCCTCTGAAGTCAAGGGAAGCTCACAGCGTCTCACAGTTGTCTGCAAATTTTTTCCCTCTCCCCCTCCCCCCCCCTCTCTCTCTTCCATTCTCTGCTTTTAAGACCAAACTACATGGTTGTTATCAAACCAGCGAGCGGCGAGCATGCCAGAGAATCAAAGGCTGACGTGCTGAGACGGCAGCTCAATCACTCATGCCCTTTGTGGTGTCATCAACAAGCCATTGGGCTGTCTTTGAGGAGCTAAAGATGGAGGGGAGAGAGGAAAAATTGGGAGAGACAGACAGATAGAGTGCATGAAAGGGGTAGTGAGAGAGAAGAGACAATGTGTGTGTGTGTGTGTGAGTGTGTGTGTGTGTGTGTGCGTGTGTGTATGTGTATGTGTGTGTGTGTGAGTGTCTGTGGTGGGGGGGGGGGGTCTAGTGCAGGAGACAGACTGACTCATTGGCATCAGTGGAGTCTACCTGGGGCCAGTAACTGCTTGAAGACGGTTCTGTAGACTTTGATGAAGCTGAATGCAATGCACGAGGCCTTATGCAGTTGGGTGGAGGCAACACACAGCATTTCAGCAATGCAGTTGACTCTAGCTCCATGAACACTAAGAGGTATTAGAGTTTAGAGCAGCCTGCTGTTGGCATCACACTAGAGAAGACAAAACAGGAGATTTGCATCCCATAATACTAAATAATTACCTGTGTACAGAGGAATGCAGGGAGTTTGCATTGTTTGGAAGTCAAATGCTGACCTAAGCATGATGGATGGTCATGGGCCTGATGCCATATACATGTAAGCTCACATGAACTAAAATCATCTCAAAGCAGCTCTTATGAAAGATTTACTACAATGAAAAGGAACCCAAATTAAAGCTGCAAATTAAAATTGCAGGAAGGCTTTACAAAATACAAATACTCAGATGTTTTGAAATAACAATAAATCAAAGTTATGAACTAAAGTAAATTTATTGTGATTTAATAGTAATATGCTAGTTTTAAGTAATACTAATGTAGTAACAATAGCCTATTAACTTTTCATTTAATATGCCTTTAATCTACTCTTAACAGAACATAAGTTAAATCAGTTTCTTCGCTTGTAAGCAGCTTTTCAGCTGTCACTATCAAAGAGGATAATTATCAAAGGAGAGGCTGTAACAGGGTTGGCGTCTAGCCAGGTGGAGAGAAGAAGCGGTGGGAAGGCAGAGTGCATGGGCTCACTGATACTCTGGTGTGCACATCGGAGCAAGCTGCCATGCTGCATTTATGCTCTGGGGCCAGGGGAGAGCCCTCCCGATAGGACAGGCCCATTTGAAGGGCACCTGACCTGACCCACATGCATTAAAAATACTGTGTCAGCATGGAGGCTGCTCTCTCATTCTCTGGATGTACACACAGAGATCTATTTAGTTGTACATTCACACACACTCTCTCTCTCCCTCTCTCTTTCTCTCTCTTGGCTCCCATTCCCTTTGTTTTCTGTTCAGTCCAGATACTCTCTTCCTTGGCCTTACTTCTGTAATGATGCCTGTTTGGCTAGGTTGAGGTTTCCATGGTAAGGTCCAACAAAAATACCACAGTCTAATTAACAGAGATGTGTTTCCCCTGATACCTGTAAGCAGCACAGGTTAGGACTCTGAGCTGCATTTTCAAATCCATTGTTCTATTTATTTTTGCAAGATCATAAATTTAGGAAATTGCCCTTGTGAAGGTTTTATTTTTTCTGCTAGCATGTATATAAATCTTCATTTTGCACTTCATTTTTAGAGCTAAGTGCTGCTGTCTTAATTGGTGCATTTGCATGCTGCCTAAACCATACGAAACAACAAAAATGAGATCATGACGGTTCACATGATATGACACTACCAGAAAATACTATGTTTTTTAAGTTATATGGAAATCTCAGAAACCATGTTTATACTCTCTGCTAAACCAGATCTTGGATGGAATGGCTCAAATGGCATTAAATTTTCAGCATTAATGTCTACTAGCTCTGTATAATTACTGCTTGATGTGTATACAGAACAACACAAGGCTTATGCAGTGTCCCAAGAAATTAGCCAGTGCAAATAAAATTACCCACAGAACAAAGACAAGCTCTCTCCTCTCACTTAACAAGGAAACCCCAAATGTGTTTAACTCAAATGAATTTATCATAATGTATGAACAGAGGCCTCCTGTCATACTTATGAGGAGTATCCCCATGATCATGACCACTGCCACTGGAGGCAGGGGATGAAACATTGTGAGAGTAAAAGGGAATTGCTATTAAAACATGCTAAAGTTCCACTGTGATTTTATATATAAAACTATTTTTTGTTGCAAGAAAGAACATGTGGAATTTCTGACGCAATATACGCCATAGACTATATTCTCATTCTCTTAGTGAAAATCTTTTAAATCTTCTCTAAGCAGTGCACCTTTTTATACAATGTCATAATGACTGTACACAAAGCCCCTCCTAAAAATGCCAACTGATTAATTAAATGTATAGCAACCATTACTAAGTATAGAGGTTCCTTCAAAATTTTGAACCTCTGCAACGGTGTACCTATGGCAAATTGGATAGCAGAAATCCTTCACATTTCAGGAAATACTACTTTCCTAGCCTTTCCTAGCCTGCTTTGCACAGGAGATACATCTAGGCACAAGTAATTGAAGCTCATTAACTATGATACCAAAGTCAGGATGGACCAATTGCATAATTTTCCATCTGCCCAGGCAATGTAGTCATTCATTGGTAGAGAGTCTTTAGGCAGGCTTAATATGAAGACAGCAGACATTTAAATTTCTGTTGGAAAAGAAAATTTGACAGGCGCTGGTCAACAGTTGTTTGAATCAGCTTTGGCATTGACAATGATTTGCTTTGCTCATAGAGACAGAGAACATTTTGATGGGCCCATTAAATAGACTTTGGCCTCCACAAGATGGTTTCTGCAGTGGAGCATTATGCCAAATTAAGGAAGCTCTATCATTTTGTAGAAACCCTGAAACCAAAATATAAGCCTCTACACCTTTGCAAGGCAAAGTCAGCAGGATAAGTTTTTTCTATTTTTTCTAGCTGAGGGCGTAGTTTTCAGAGTATGATAAGCTGCGAGCTGTACCTCTGTGTCGTTGTTGCATTACCCTATTGTGTGCAAGTGAAATTTGATATGCATCCCATGGTTGGCGATTGGGATCGTCCATTGATCAATACCTGACCCTACATTTTGATGTGGTCTGGCTTGTCAGGCTACTACTTCACCCCTCACTGAACCTGGAAAAACTCCAAAGCCAGGGCCCATCATGGCCAATATTTTTTAGAAGTTGCTAACACGCCAGACAACGAGTTTTCTGCTCATGATGCCCACACAGTAATTTCAACCATTACAAATCAACCAAGATATTACCATACCAAATCTGTAGTTATAGATAACTACACCATGTGACGTTATTCATGCTCACATTTTTCTCTAAAAGTGGACTGGTTGTGGTTGTAGTTTGCACTAGTTAATTTGTTTAACTAGGGGACAGAGGAATTTGTTTGAAATTTCTAAATAATTTTTAAGTGCTGAACAATTGTGCAGCGTGAAACATGTGGAGCCTTCCTTGCTTTTGTCAGATGCCTGGGAAGCAAGTGACTCTCTGAGGACATGGAGATCCAAGTGGGTCTCTAGATCCCTCAAGTAACCTTAGAGAGTACAACAGTTCTGCTCCAGGGACTAATTAAAACAACTGTATTATGCTGCTGTAATCACAAGGATGCAAATTCTCTGCCCACACAAAGAAGTTCACTCACATGTAAATGAGTATTGTCTTACTTTAGCTTAGTCAGAATAAGGAGGCACACAAAAGATGGCAAATTCAGCAATACATGTGATTACAACCAAAATTTGTTATAAATGACAAATTAATTGCTTGTTTCAATGCATAGCACATGTATATACTTTAATTCCATACAAGTATGTCTGCATTAAGGCTTTAGCAAATTATTATATGTAGAAAATATTTATCTGACTCAAAAACATACAGAAGACCTTTAAGACCAATAAATAAATAATAACTCCAGTATATCTAATAAAATCAATACATAAAAACCTACATTTACCCAGTCTCTTCCCCTTTACCAGCTTTTCAAACAGCCTAATTACCCCTCCATCAGGCCTGAGGCATTGGATGCATGTCTTGCAAAGGAACCCAGAGAGGAGGGGGGCCTTAATGGACCAGCTAGCCATGGCCATCCAGAGGAGGACTCAGTGTACTCAGTCAGTGCTGGATATTGGATGCATGCAGCCTCAGTGCCCAGAGTAGAATTATGTAATGGTGTCCCCCTCCCCATCTGTCATTTGTCGCTCATTTGTATGAATGCTGAAAGTCAGTGCACATGTAATGCATGAAATCAAAATACACAAAATGCAATTGTGATGCTGCTCTGTTGGTGACCCCCACTGTGCTGCAGTGTCCTAGCTTGCATTCTGTGTGTGGTCAGTGTCCTAAATGTAAAAAAGGACATCAGACCAAGAGAGTTGGTTGTAATGATGTGTTTCCACTGAGACGTTCATTTTTCATGAATCCTACAATGACAGATACTCTGCAATGTTTATTCTCTCTTGAACAGCACAGGCATACTACTAAATGTTTTACACAACCCTCCCCTTTAATGTGAAATAGTTCCTGCTGAATGTATTTTGACACCTTCATCCATTTAAAATATATTCAGTGCACATGGAAGGAAGTTGAGAGGACCTTTCAACAAAGTCATTACAGCAATCAGCATGTTACCATAGCAATCAGAATGCCACGTGAAACTGTATCCTGAACCATGGGAAATACACATTGGCAACATATGTTGGGTTATGACCACTTTCTTGAGAAGAAAGACAGTGCAATCCTGTTTCCAGCTACAAGGTGCAAGGTGCAGGTAAAGTTTTTGTTTGATTTACAATGTCAGCACCCCTCCTCTTAAGTCTAATTTATGGTTGTGCAACACCATCAACACAGACACGCACCATCAACACATACACACGCATGTTGTATTCATGGAGAGGTTTATCTTTCACAGTTCTCCAATGTTTGTCCATGTACCATATACGCCAACACACCACCACCAGACACTGGTTAGAGTGGCACTAGTCTACCCATTCACCAATACAACGATTAAAAAGTCATTTAGCTTTGTCTTTTCTATCATTTTGTTAATGTTCCTAATAGAGGCATAGCACTTCTCAGTAGCCAAGTTATTTACTTTATTTATTTACGAGCAAATTAAGAGTTTTCTGCCGGCCAATTGTTCTATTAGCTCATGAACTTCTCCGATATCTATCCAAAAGTAATGCCTGCTGACGAAGTGCTGATTTCAAAACTTTGAAATATAGGCACACTACAATTGAGAAATCCTTCTACAGTATATTAAACAACATCTGAGATTATTTACAAAGCTTGCACTGTGAACTAGCGTGTTGCTAACTATACCTATGGTGGGTAGCAAGAAACCAAACAAAGCGAGCCAATCAATCACACGCTTCCTCTATCCGTGGGGTCTGCATCGCGTTTCAATTCAATGGATAGTTAGAAAATTGGCAAGATGCATCCATCAGCCCTCAGAGAGCATGTAAGAGAGGGTCTGGGTCTGTGGGTCTGTGCAGGCTTGCGTGTCTGCGTATTGTCGGAGTGGGACAAGTATAAATTGACCTTTAGCCAGATATGTAAAATGGGCCAAGGCTTTCAGTTTCAATTTAGGTTTACCATTTAGGCAGTACCATGGAATGTGTGTTTCTCTTTGTGTGTGCGTGAGAGGAAGAGAGAGAGGCAGAGAGATAAGAGTCTAGATGTGAGTGTGAGAGACAGAGAGAATGTGTTTGGGTTTAATCACCAGTAGTGTCCCAGGGGTGCTTTATTAGACCGTGTATTGGTGTGTTGCAGCCCCCTGGCTCCCATCAGATCTGACAATATTGATATTACCTGGGGACCTGGGTGAAATGTCTAAGGCAGGACCTCGGGGTGACATATTGCACATGGGACACACCTGACAAGTTCTTGGCCCCCTCTCTATCCTAGCATTTTATAATCCAAGACACAGGAACACGGGGTCCTGTTCAACAGCTTGCACTGAATCCCGTTGTTGGCTCCATGTGTGTAGCTGATCAGAGCCAGAGAGTTGCTCCCTGCTGCGCCGAGCCAAAAACCAGCCTCCTCCATGCACCGCCGGGGAGGATAGAGAACGTGAGGAGAGTACTGCTGAGAGCAGTGGACGAGGACGAGACGGACAGACTAAGAAACAAATGCTACCATTCACTGATATGAAAGTTCCCATTCCAGTATGGAAGCCATGTCCATTATCCAATTAAATGGACCACGTCTATGAAATGGGTAGTGTGGACAGCCTATGATTTTGCTACACTTAAGCCATAGCATAAAAATATCATAAGATAAAATATTATCAGTTGAGCTAATTGTCTTTTACCAGAGTTTTACATTTCTGATCTGTTTATAGACACTTAAATCTATATGGATGAGAAAATGTTAAAGCATGAAAGGGTTAAACAGTCTTCCCATGTCAATTGGTATCCCACATTGTACTCTATGTAAGATGCATTCATAACCACAGAAAAAGAAACCTAAGACAGTGGCCTAACCCTTGTAATAAGAAAATGGCCACTGTAATCCAATTGATGCAATGGAGTGACACTCTAGTGTCACTTTAAAAGCAGTTTGAAGTGTTGCTGGTTCCTGACATGGGTCAATTTACAGATGGTGTACATGATTACACAGTTTTGGACATAATTATTCTTGATAATGTTGCAGAGTGGGTAAAACCTGATATCTTCAGAGGAAAACTATTGAGGAGAAAATGCGCTGATAGTAATGGCTAATGCTTTCTCTGTGATGCTTTCTCTCTTGCCTCCTCATTCGCTTTCTCCCAACTGATATCACTGACACTTGAACACTTCCTCTCACTAACTTACAGTATGTACAATGCAAGACCAACTAGCTGAATGGGCTTTGAGTTGTTTGTTGATTAACATGTCCATGTTCACTTCCAGAGCTTCATCCACTTCCACGTCTTGGCGACAAACCTGCGATCTCACAGCGGTAGATTAAAAATGTAAATGAACAGACTGAAGGGAAAATATTAATCTTTCCCCCTTTTAAAAAGTGACAGTGATTATAGTAGAAAATATGTCAGGCCTTCTTTTACCTTTCCTGAGAAGAATGGTAGGAAAGAAGTTCCTAATCCGACTTAAGAGCATTAATATTCATGCTTACACAAGCTTCCTAGTTCAGCTTGAAATCGCAAAGCACATTTTGGTGTGCTTATTTTCCCTGTCCTGAACAGGAACAGTGCATAAGATGGCCCGTTTGTGAGCTCTCTCTCTCTCTCTCTCTTTCTGTGTGTGTGTGTTTGGGTGTGTGTTTGTACCACTTACCCCATGGTCATCTGCTAGTTACACAGCCCAAGGCAAGAAACCCCAGAGATAGCAAATGTATTGTTTTTATGCTAATGGTGGCCATGTAGTGGGGAGAGGTTGATAAGATGGCAGCCGGAGGAGCTGTCTTGTTATTTCTTTCGTGGTTGAAAGTTCTCAGGGAGAGACACAGAGAGAGAGAGAGAGAGAGACGGAGAGAAAAGGCTTGGAATCCTTGTGGAGTCTTTTGCACATGTTCTTTGTCTCTCACTCTTCTCTGTCAATTCACCAGGGAAGGACTGCTACAGATGTAATATTTCACTTACGAGCTTCAACACTATGCACAAACAATACCTGTATATGTTTCACAGCTTTCAGTACCTCATCACCCAAGGTGAGAATTGTAGACATTACACTTCTGTTTTTTATTTTTTGGGGGCTATTAGAATAACTTTTTCCCTCACCTACTCTTGCTCTCCCTCTCTGTAACTCACACTAACAACAACAGTGTGGCAGAAGACATTTTAGTTGTGATTAGGTGCTGCGTGCCTCAACACAAGTGTAGGAGAAAGAGTCGCAATTGGACAGAAAGGTCGATATAAATGCCAAGGCTGTTGTGTATCTCTATGTGCTTGTATGAGTAGCCTGCTGCATAAAAAGGGTGGAGGGAGGGAGGGAGAGAGGGAAAGAAAGAAGGATGAAAGCTTTCTGGAAAAAAAAGAATGACATCCACTTTAATAAACCTCAGGGGTCCCTCTCATTAGAATGAAAACAGTAGTGTGGTATCTGTGGCCAGGCCACAACAGCGATGCTAGAAGAGGAGGAGAAAAGAAGGTAATGAAACATTTGTATGTGTACCTGAGTCTCATTCGCTGACAGTCCAATTTCATGGTGTGTCTTGCTTATTTCCGCGAGATGTTGGCTCCCTTATTGAACAATTCAAATTTGATTTGCACTGAGGGGGCGCTAAATACCGGTGTGCGAGGGGGCTAAGCCTGCGCTGTGTCGCATGCGTGGAATAGCCAGGTAGCTGAAACAGAGGAACCCCCATGTTTGGGAATAAATCACCATGTTCATCCGGGGAGAAAATGACTTCTGGGCCTCGCCTTGTTTGCTGAGCACTGCTGACAATACACAGATATAGATAACATGGAGCGCTGGCGAGAAATGGGCGAGCTGTTACTGTGTGTTTTATTGTGTGGTTTTGGTTCGCCAGTGTTGGTTGTTTATCTACTTACTCATTCACTTATTTCCCTCTTTTGTGGAGGTAGCGCTGACAGTCAGGGGATGAGAGGAGGCGCTGAGGCTTGTGGTTCTTGTATTCCTAGATCCTTCTGGTGAAAATTGACAGGAACCAAAGAGCAATCAATCACTCTCTCTCTCTCTCTCTGTTTCTCCGTCTCTCATTACCATTTCTCTCTCTCCCTCCCCCTTCTAAAATGCCACTGCAAGGTTTTGTTGGAGTAAAACCCTAAGAGGCATATACTTCAGGACAAAGTTAATATCATCCACCTCATTACTCTGGAAGCAGCTGACAGTTTCAGAAAATACCAAAATAATAAAAAATGAAATAGCTCTTTGTGTGTGTGTGAGAGAGAGAGGAAGAGTGAGAGAGAGAAAGAGAGAGATTGTGTGGGAACATTAGTTATTGTTGGGATGTGATAACTGTCTATATCCATATCCATGTCTATTAGTTGGTGAAGGCCAACCTGATTTAATCCATGTGTGTATTGGGTGTATGTATGAGACTGGGTGTGTGCATTTAGTCCAAGTGTGTGTTGAGTGTGTGTATGAGGCTGGGTGTGTGCATTTAGTCCATGTGTGTATTGGGTGTGTGTATGAGGTTGGGTGTGTGCATGTAGTCCATGTGTGTATTGGGTGTGTGTATGAGGCTGGGTGTGTGCATTTAGTCTATGTGTGTGTTGAGTTTGTGTGTGAGGCTGGGTGTGTGCAACTGCATGCCAGCGGTAATGGTAAAGGTCAGAAGAATGTGTGTATTTATCCCCTTGAACAAACCCAACCCCCAGCCACCCACCCACCTCTCATTCTCTCCCAGTCTCTTGGATTCTGACTGCCAACTTAATGTCACCAGCGCAACAAATTGGAGCAATCAGCCGTTGTCGGTGGCGACACAGGGCCAGGCTCCACAAATTAGCTTCCATTAGCATAAAGACCTGGCAGGGGAAGCGATGGCCCCGCCGCGAACCTTCCCAGCATGCCATGGGAGGCCTCTGTTTACACCTAGATGACACTGGGCTTCATTAGTGCATTTGTCTTAGTTAGGAGCAATTGGCAGTTGTCTTTTTATGGAGCAAATATTTGTTTATAATGGAAGATTAGTGGAGTGGAACCTTGGCGTAGTCATTCCGAGTGGCACAGCGAGGGTGCAGGAAAATAAAGAAATAAAGTCATTTAGAGCAGGGTAGAAAAAAGGCAGTGGGGGAGGTCATTACAGATGCAGTTTTATGTGTCTGTGTGGCTGATGCTGAAATGATTACTGGTGGGGTGATGTATGGATCGACTGTTTATCGGATGCTTTGATTTATTACATCGTGTGGACTGCTTATTCACTGTTTTTGTTTTGTGGGGTTTTTTTTTGGTTGGAATTCCCTATAGCGAGGGGGTCCCTACAGATTCTCAAATGCAAGTATTGGTCAGGAGTGAACATTTTATGAGCCTTTCTGGCACATTTATCACTTTGATGTCCTTTGATGCAGGCGTCTATTGGTTCTCTGTCAAAGCCAGGCGTTTGATGTATGTCTGTATGGGGGAAGCTGGGGGCAAACTTGAGGCTATCTCAGAGTAACGATTGCATGCTTTGGATATCCATTGAGTGGTCATCAGCTCTCCAATGCTCCTCCCGGGGAGGTGATCAGGCAGCAGCACCCAAATTTCTCACACTGAATCAGGCCGTCTGCCTCCCAACTATTCCTCAAAACCCCACCCCACCCAAGCTCATCACCCAAGCTCACCAAAACAGCTTGGCCTTGAGATGTAGAGTTAAAGGAGGAAAGGAGAGTAGATGTGAGTGTTTTGATGTAACTTTGATGTACATTTCTATTCAGATTTCTCTCTTTTCTGTAGCTCATCTTATTTTTGTGCAATCACCTGATATTTCCAAGATACTGAAGTCTATTTAAATAATACAGTATGTATCTGAACACATTTCATTGTCCAAGTATTTTCCTTAAAAGCAGTTTATTAGTGAGTTTATTAGTAAGATTGATATCAGAATACACCACTAACGTCTAGTTACACAAGTCATGGAACATTACACACCTCTCTTCCCATCAATGATTGATCATTAATCATCAGCTTGGCCTGAGGACTTGTTTCACAACCAGAATCTTACAACATGATACAGCCTACATGAAAGCTTATATGAAAGGGCATATCTTCTCACTCTCCTTTAACAATCTAGCAAAATGAACATGATGCTTTGTCGTAGCTCACTACTAATGGATGCTAATTCTTACTGAACTACTTTTTTAAACCTGGGACTGCAAAATATCTGAACTCTACCTGGGATTGCAAAATATCTGAACTCTGTAAATGCAAGTAAAATCTAGCATTGACCTGAATCAGTTTAGCATCAACATGAACTACACCAGGGGTCAGCAAGTAAGTTTTGGCCTTTGTTGGCCAATAAAATAGGTTAATCAAAAGAGTTGAGGAGTGGCTCAGAAAGACTGCAGCGTCTTTAGGTTCAATCCTTAACCGTTCTCATCCACATTTGTCTTGTATTTTACATTGCCTAAGCATATTGTCCACATTATAGTAATACCAACCGTGAAATTGCGACAAACATCTGCCATACCGGTATGTAAGCATGATACGCTTGACAGTTCTATCCAGTGTTCAAATGCCTTCTAGTTTGTTTGTTTATTTCCCTGAGGGTTACACTTACAGTAACTACCAGCCTAATTATCATGCCAGTTTTCATGAAAGACAGAAAGGTGTCAGTCAAATAAGCAAAGAGAGAATCCATTGCATTTGCAGCAGTGCCAATTCATTAGGCAGTTCTCACTTTTGCTACAGCATGTTGTCTGACATAAAGCATATGGCACACACATATGTGAGGAGTTATGAACAACTCAGTGGGGTGCAGACCAGGAATAATAAGCCCCCCTTCGTCACTCTCTTTGATTCAGCCTGCAGTGGTCTCCACTGCTCCCTCGTGTACAGATATCTTCACACAAGCTTGTTCACCCCTCCCCATAACCTACATCACTCCATGTGAGCATGGTGTATCCAGCAAAGTCAGGTAAAATAAATGTAAAAATGTAAATGTCTTCTCATCTCTACCTCCTTTTTAACCCCCATCCCCTGTTGTGCACACTTGAAATCACACTAGGTTGACTTTCTAGAAGGTTCCATTTTGTAGCATGTTTGATTTAAACACATGCACTGCATATCCTTGATTGTTCCCATGTCTACATCCGTATCCATGTTGGGCTTTATTCGCTCTTCAGAACTGCAGAGTGCCATGGGGAAGCTGACTAATGACTATCTCAAGACTGGATCCATCCCAGTTATCCACGGAAGGCCAACTCAACAATCTTTTTTAACCCTCTTTACGAGGACTAATATTGCTACAGTTACTGTCAGCCTTGCCAGCAATACTCTCCTCTTCTTAACCCCTTAAAGTGCACATGCCCATGACTGATGCAATCTTCTAGAATGGATTAAAAGATTCATTCCCAGCACACTTTCTCATTATGTTTCAATAGCTCTTGTTCAATTTTAGTTTTGTTCAACTTCTGACACCACATCTCTGCCAAATTCCAAATGGATGCACAAATCATTGCAGCAAAGTCTGACAGACAAGAAGAGTAGAATTTCATTCTTCTTTTTTTCTTGATGCCAAATCAATGTTTTTGAACAGGTTTGACTCAATTCACTGGTCCATGATAAGTGCTTCAGTGTGCATACTCTGATTATTTGGGGGAGAGAGGAGGAAGAGACGATTTTTAGGTGTGTATGTGTGAGTGCGTGTGTATGTGTGTATTTGTCCGTGTCCTTCTCTGCATGTGCTTGTCAGGGTGTGTTTCCACATAATTAGTAATTTATGGGAACTCCCAGGAGTTTCTGCGGACTATGTGGGCCATGCATTTCAGCTGTACCCTAAGCCATGTACCCTCTCTCATCCAGTCCTCTGTCTTGTCTGTTGCATTCCCTGATCATTGTTCCTCATGGAAAATGTTACTGTGACCCTTCCCATTGGAGCTGCCTTGATGACACATGGCTATGCAGTAAGGCCTTCCCATCTGTCTAATGTGCCTCTATATGTGTGTGAGTGCATGCGTGTGTATGTGGAATGTATGTGTGTGTGTGTGTGTGTGTGTATGTGGTGATTGTGTGTGTGTGGGTGTGCATGTGTGCGCATCAAACAGTTCTGTCTCTGCTCTGCATCTCCTCACCTCTCTGGCCCCTTTCATTAATGAAGTTAAGAAACTGAATCACAGCTGTGGATTATTGGAGATGGGCTGCTGCTCTGATAGTTGCTGTTCCCACTGATCTTCCACCCCTGTTGAAAGAGAAGCATCATTTATACATCAGAATGTTTCTTATCTGTTTACACTCTCTGTTGCTCTGTCCCTCTCTCTCTCTCTCTTTTGCTCTCTCTCTTGAATTAAATTTAAATTGACCTTGGATGGCAGAATAATAGGAGCGATGGAACATTAAGCTCCGTTACACCAGCTTCGTGGGACTGGCAGGGGGAGAAGGACAGGAGAAGAGCCAACGGCGTCCTTCAAGTCTCGGCAGAAGAGGAAGTAGAAAAAAAAGGACACAGAAACAGAGACAGACACGAGACTGGACAATCAGAATGCGCAGTGTGTGATCTGCTGAGGTAGGGGGATGGGGGAAGGGTAGGGTGTGGAGTAGAGCGGAGCGACACAGCCGCAGCGATTCTCCTCACGTTCCCCTGGGCCGGTTTGTTGCTGAAATGCGTGTCTTTGAGTCCAGATCATGGGGACAGAGGTGGATCAGCTGGTGGAGCTGGTGGAGGGGCCTCTGCCAAAGGCATCAGGCACAAATGAATAAACCAAAAGCCGTGACAGAAGCGCTCCAGCAAGCCAAGCAGCCAGTCCTGTCTCTACCATGGAGGCATCAATATTCCACCAGTGGAGGTCTGAAGTCTGTCTATTCACTTCAATGACACTGTTTTTTTTTTATTCAATTGACTTGGAAATTAATTGAATTTGTGACTAGTTATGCCAAACAACCACAGACCAGTGTATTTCTCAGAGCATCAGTATTGTTTCAGTGGTGAAATTCTTTTTTTTCGCATATTCAAAGTTTTGGTGTGATTGACATTTTTTTAACATGTAAAGCCTTGCCCCGAGCTACTCTTAGCCATGTTCTTTTCTGTCTCTCACCACGCCATCTGAAATGAGCAAAGAATAAAGATGAAAAAAAAAACAGGAAAGAAAGAGAAAAAACATGTTTCTGGAGCAGCTGGGAGCAACAGATGCCACTCCTCCACTGCCTGACTCCAGCTCCAGACGCTAACGACTGGCACGCGCCATGCCATGCACTAATCGCCACCGTGCCCACTGCCAGGCTCAGGGAGCCTGAGGTAGAAGGCTCTGGCGCTGCCAAAAGATCACACCCTCCACTGCATGGCTGAACAAGGCGTGATCAGGCCATGAGCTCCGCTACTGGGTGGCATGGCACGGCTGCATGCCAGTCTGCCAAGCTCACTGGGAGTGAGCTTAATATACAAAAACACAACCTGTTTGTATTTATTAGTGTCAGTGAAAAGGTCAGATCCAGTATTTCAGAGAAATCCCTGCGCTTACTGTTTTTATAAATCTACAGTTAGGGCAAAAAGAGTAATACAAATATTCTTGGCAACTGTTGATATGCCTTATCTTTACGAAACAGGCAGTGCAGCTTTAAGTGGTATTATGTGGCACGTAATGCACAAGATGGCAGGCAGCTTTTCAGTTCTGGTAGCATTTGGTGTGAGACAAATGCTTGGTCAGGGACAAATGAAAAGTATTCACTGACTGACACTTATAGCCAAGGCTCTGCAACCAATGGCAAACCTGCTTGCAACATGTTGTCCCTCCCTGTCCTTTGGTGTAGCATGTTTAAGCAACATGTTGTGGAGAAGGCAAACCTGCCTCATCCAGTCCCAGCTGTTGGCTCCATCTGGGTGGAAGCACTTGTGTTCACCCTATCTATAGCTCTGACGCACACACACATGGACACAAACATGCACACACACACACACTCGCACACACACACATACGCGTGCGCACACTCACACATACACATACACATACACATACACACAAAGCTCTTGTTGCCAAGATTTCTGCTGACTCTCTGTTGCCACATTTTCAAAAGCAGGGGCTCACCACAGAGAGGAGGAAAAAAAGCAATAACCCAGGCCTAAAGGCCTTTGGGCCCCTGGATTAGAGAACCTAAGCTGCCTCAGGAAAGCAGTCAGCAATATGGCATCCACCTCTGCTCCCAGCCTGCACCCCGCCGTCACCTGTACAGAGATAGGCAACATGGGACAGGTGCGACAGCGCCTCACAAATGGCATGACTGGCTTTCAGATAGATACGTATTGCAGACTTATGCATAATTTAAAATGGAAAGTGTTCAAATGTTTTCGATTACAAATGTGATAAAGGTTGGGGGTTTTGGATCTTGCAAAAAAGGAAAGCTTTGGTGGATGAGGATGGTGAGGGAGTGTTTTGCAACAGCCATGTCAAAACAGCATGTCCATCCACAATAGGCGTTTTCCCTTCATTGTGCTTTACCAGTGCATCTATTATCACCTCATGCACCAGAGAGCAAAGTGCTGCTATTGTGTGAAGCAGTCAATAGCTCTGTTGTTCAAGGTCAATAACTGTGTAGGAAAAAGAACCAGAAAATTTGGTGCAAAATAGACTGAATAACAAACCAATCACTAACATTAACTGAATGGGGCATAGCAAAATGAAACTGAAAGTGAGTTTCTGTGCCCCATTCAGTTAGGGGAGGGTCAGAATTGGCCATTTGGTGTATGTTGTATCCAATTTTAATTTACAGCACCTGTCAGCCCTTCACTATTCTGCAGCCCAATGGCCTGACCATTACTGTCACTGTTAGCGGGATTGGCCATGCATGGTTTTCAAGCAACAGCATAGGCAAGGTAAACTACAGCTTGATCTGGCCCTCAATCAAGCCACCAGCATGTTGTTCTTTTGTACAGATGTGGTCTTGCAAGCCCAAAGATGAGCTCAGTTGTGTGGTGCTGGATGAGACATGTGAAGAGATAATTACTTGAAATTGTTTTGGGTTAAACAGAGTTAACAAGCATTTAGCCAACTCTGCAACCATCTGATAGGGAATAATGATTTAGCCAGTCCTAAAAATGGCAATTTTTCAAACCTGCATACATGTAGCCTGCATATTATAAGACCTACAGTGGCAGCATTGTCTGTCATCTTAGTTTCCGGCATACAGGAACCAATATTTTGTTATATTTCTAAATTATTACTTTTATCATTTTTAGTTTGCCGTTGGGAAATTTCATGACAGGGTTTGGTAAAACAACTGAATTATTTTAAAGGAAAAATATGATGTGAATCAATCCATAGCTCTGTTGTTTGAGGTCACTGAGTACTGTTGGAAAAAGAATGAGAAAATTTGGTAAAACATAGATTGAATAGTCAACTGGCAGGTAACACTAACTGAATGGGGCACAGAGATTCATTTTCAATTTAATTTTCATATGCCCCATTCAGTTAATGTTAGTTGTCAGTTTGCTGTTGTCAACTTTTCTTGTTCTTTTTCGTACAGACAGCACTCAGTATACCTCAGACAACAGGACCGTCAATTAAATCACATCAGATTTCTCCTTCAAAATAGACCTATAATAATATGCATTAGGCTACATAAACTGTCAGTGTGAAACTTGGCAATGGGCTTCCACACCTACAGATGTCATAGGTCACCATGGTATGTGACAGACACAAAGTGCGAATTTTACTTGGGAACACCTGGGAGAATTTGGCCCTAAGTGATTTAACATGTCCCTCATCTCCATCCATCTGTTTGCCTGCAACAACTGCCTATTTTCCTCCATCATTCTGAGCCGAGCTCTCCCTCCTCAGTTCAGAGTACACATCTAGTTCCTGTGGGAACAATCGTTGCACACAAACAAGAGGGATTCAGAGATTAGAGCTATCAGAGGAAGCTGAGGAAACTTACAAGAATATTACATGTGTACCCTATGGATAGGCAGGTTTTACAGTGTTCAGGCTATGGAGAGTGTCTGCTAGATGTTGTGAATGTGGGCATTAATGTTCTTAGTCATTATGTGGTTAAGTCTGGGTTGCATGAGGTAGCTTCTTTTATCTAAAGTGACATCCACTATTGTAGAGGTAAGCGCTGGATCAGTATTGATGCTCAAGGGGACTGAAATCCGCAACCTTGAGGATGCCTTCTCCTCTCACTCATTGACTCACTGGAACCATTACTGTACAAGCTGTCAGTATGGATAAAAATGCCTTTTCAGAGATCAAAAGCTTTGGTTAAGGATGTGGTGATGGAATGGTGGGGGTGGGGGTTCAGCATCAGGGTCAATATAAACAGTTTACAGACCCCGGAGCATGCAGGCTGCCTGACCAACTTGCACAAAAGCACCAGATATGTATAATGAGTTTTCTTTCTAGATCATTCCATCTGGAGATAAACTAGATAAGCACGCTAAAAGCTTTATATGTATACAGAAAGTCTGTGGTGCAGTTTATGTCAGAATGCTATGTTGATTGTCCCAGTCATAACATGCCTGATGTTTGTATCAGAAACAAGAGAGTGTGTGGAAGTGAGGGTGCAAAAGAGTGCGTGTGAGTGAATGTATAGCTAGTGTGCCTGTGTCTGGCACCTTAGGGAATTGTGTGTGTATGTGCGTGTCATGGTGCCAGGTATGGATGTGTTATCCAGCACAGTGACTGACGAGGAACAAAAAGGAGAGCACTGGTTTGGTTCCTACTATACATCTGTGTGTGTGTGTGTGTGTGTGTGTGTGTGTGTGTGTGTGTTAGTGCACATGTATCAATGTGGTTATGGTTGTGCACTGTCTGTGAGTGTGTGCCCTAGTGTTGTGGTTTGTGTGTACATGTGTACACACTAATGTACTTCCCTTTGTGCGTATAGTCAAAAAGTATCTGTTTTCCTCTATGGCACACACACACACACACACACACACATAGAGAGAGAGAGAGAGAGAGAGAGAGAGAGAGGCAGGTTGGTTCTGTTGAAAGCTGCTGTGTTCATGCTCCAGAAGCAGTTCAAGCTTGCTGCTGAGAGTCTGTTTTGTTGGGAGGGGGGGTTCTGGGGCTCTGTGTCCTTGAGCGCTTAACTACCTCTGAACAATAAATGAGAATCAAACACTCACACAAACACAAACAGCTCTCTGTTTTCACACACACACACACACATAGATAGAGAAGGAGAAAGAGAAATCTATCAAAATACGCTTGCAAAGAGTAGAGAAGAGACACGTCCACAGACTGGTCTCCTCTTATCAGTAGACTCAGTAGCATAATAGTATCCTATTTGCCAGTATCAGTTCACTCAATAGAGCACAAAAAGAAAAGGAGGGAATATGAAGGTAAGGATTTAAGGAGAAAAAATTTTCCTTTCTGCACCCCTCGCCCATCCCCCCCCCCCCCCCCTCCACCTCTCTCTCTCTCTCTCTCTCTCTCTCTCACTGCGGACAGACGGAGTGAGAGAGTTATTTTTCCGCCTGGCGGCGTGAATGTCAGAGAATGTCAGGGGCCGTGTCTGTGACAGACGACAGCTCCTCCCGTTAGATTTGCTCATTCAAATTGTGGCTGCTCAGGGTTAACGGTTAGCGTTTGGCGTCTCATTTGGGCCCGCTACAGATAGCGGCACATTGTCATCAGGCCCTGGTGTCCATATCACTGTCACTGCTGATTTGAATACAAAGACAGTGTGGCTGTTAGACGCACAATGAGATGGCAAATGCTGACGCACTGACGCACATACATACACACACACACACACACACACACACACACACACACACACACAATCTCTTTCTCACTGTCTCTCATTCTGTCTCTTTCTCTTTATTACACATGCACACGCGTGTGCGCGCGCGCGCACACACACACACACACACACACACACACACTGCATGTGCACTCACTTCCAAATATGCATTGTGCAAAAAGATGCAAAACAGTCACTCACAATTATAGACATGTAAATACACAAAATGAACATTTTTGTAAGTAAATAGCTTGAAATACAATATGTATAAGACAACTGCTATTGTACAAGTACAAGGCAGAGCATATTTGATTAAACTTTGAGATTTGCAGAAACAGTGTTGATTCAAAGATGCACACAGCCAAACCAGCTCTCTCAACAATTAGTCATTACTTTGCCTTACATATCTCTCCTGGTCAGTCAGCTGTTATAGTAACCCTTTTAGATTCTCTCAAAGCTGTAAGTGGCTTTTGGTACATTACTGCATAGGATATGGAGCAGTGGACCTAATATGTTATAACAGACAAAATATGTCATATAAATATGTGATAATGAGTGTTACAGGGTAGTGAAATAGTTTAAACATATATCATGTATAGACATCACTCCACTATGTATGCTACATGTGTCTGTCTTGTGGTGTTTCTTTTTCTTCTGGTTGAAGATAATCCATTGTAGGAGCAGCCTGGGTCTCAGGGGATTTTCAGAGGCCAGTAATAGTCTCTCATATTTGCCCAGCACCCTCAGCACACTTGCAAACCTGTGGACCTGGCCCTGTTCTGCTCTACTTCCCCAGCACAGCACTGCACTGCACTGCACTGCACACCAGTTTAGATTGGCTGCTGCTTCCCTTCTCTCCCATTTTCTCTCTCTCTCTCTCTCCCTCTCTGCATCAAAACACACATGCTTTCTCTCTCTCTCTCTCTCTGTCTGAGCAAAAAGCCATATGTGGAGATCATGTCTCTTTCTTCTATGTGAATGGTTTATCTTTTTTTCCCCAATACATTATGGGATGTGCCTTGTGAGTAGACTTTAAAACAGATTGCTCTGGCCATAATGGCGGTAATAACAATAAAAGCTGTAATTCACCAGTTCCGCTCAGTGGCTCTCGGATGCGGAAGCAGGAAGCTGATGGCTGTGTCTTTTCCTGCAGACTGAGCAGGCGATAAGGGGGTTGATGGGCAAGGATGGCTATTCAGGTGCACTCACTGTGTTTACTATGCTGCTTTGCTGCTGATACATTTCCAGAAAAGCTCTGCTTATTGTTAAATAAGAAACAAAATGAAAAAAAAAAGTGCGTAGATTAAACACTGGATAGCAATTATGGTGCCAGAGGAGACAATTCATCTGTTCCACATGTGGCAGAACATCAACAAACATAGGATGATTTAAACGTATAATATAATATAATATAATATAATATAATATAATATAATATAATATAATATAATATAACATATACACATCTTCATGCAACTTCTACTGCTGAATATTGGAAATTCTCAAATTTCCTAATCATTTACATTACAAAGTTTTTTGGTATTTTATTGCAATTATGGATGTGACAAAAAAGACCACTTTAAATGGAGTTACACTTTATAATACAAGTTATAATAAAAAATTGCCAAGGCCATTGTCAGATGAAAGAGAGAGAGAGAGAGAAAGAGAGAGAGAGAGAGAGAGAGAGAGAGATGTTTTTGCCAAACAACTTTTCTGTATGAATAGTTAGGTGAAAGTCACCCTTGCCCTCCTGCTTGTGCGTGTCCATGTTTTTCTCGTCTTCAGTACACAAAGGCAGGTGGTGCTGTGTTGTCTCTCACTACCGTGGAGACTACTCGGGGGGAAATAAAATAAAGCAACAGTTGGCAACCTTTTCCCAGCATGAAGCCACACAGTATTTTCACCTGTCGCTCAATAAAATATTTATTATCCAGGAACCTGTGGAACCTCAGACGTTAGCAAACATTAGGTAAATGATTAATCCACCACCTTGGTGTAAGTAAGTATGGCTTATGGTTGCCTTTTGGAGGGAGTTTTGATATTGCTTTTGATATTGTTTGTGTTCAACTCATTTCTTTAACTTAGGCTGCAGGCCTTTGTTAAAATAGCATACTGTTTCTTCTGTACCACAGAGTTTCTTTGTGAAATAGCAGTCAAACCTTGTGTTAAGCCTTCATCCAAGTGTTCCACAGAACAGGGACAGATGTTTCATGCACACATGTGGAATGGTGACCCATATCAGCCCATCTCACATTTCTAAATCCACACCAGAGGGCTGGCGGCGGCGGCGGCGACGGCGGAAAGGGGCCCCTGGGCCGTTTACCTTAGCGCTCGTTAACAACGTAACCTGAGCTGCCATTATGAACGATTTCCCTTAGACCTTGTGTGTATGTGTGTGTGTGTGTGTGTGCCTAGACGCCCCAAACACACACACACATTCACTCATGTAGGGCTAACTTTCACATAGAGTTAGTCCAGAGAGGGAAAGTTAAAACACTGAAGCCATTTACATGTCAAGATAGGAATCACAGCATGATGGCGAGAGGCAGAGGGGGTTGGGGGTTGGGGGTTGTGGGTGGGGGAGGCTGTCGCCAAGTGTGTCATGTTGGTGTGTGTGCCACGGATCTGCTTTGTGTCTGTGTTTTAACTGGAGTAGTGTTGGGTGTGTGTGTGTGTGTGTGTGTGTGTGTGTGTGTGTGTGTGTGTGTGTGTGATTCAGTGAGCTATGGAACAGCTCAAAGGTAAAAACAAAACAAAACAAAAAAAGAGACTAAGGTTGACTGTGTGTGTGTGTGAGAGAGAGAGAGAGAGAGTACATAAATGTGTTTATGTACTCACACACATTGTCTAGGAGTAAAAGAGAGAGAGTGAGACAGAGTGTGCTGTGCGAGTGAAACAAACACAGCCAGAGCCACAGCCAGGGCTCACTTAATATCAGCGCTTCTGCAGAATATGGATCAGTGTCTTATCTTTCATCTTGCTTGGCCCAGGGCCTTTCCGTGAAACTGGCGTGTACACTTGTCACACTCCCTCTGTCCCACATTAGCTATGCCGTGTGCTGATCTGCCCTGCCCACACACACACACACACACACACACACACACACACACAAACAGAGCTCAGTCTACATCTAGCTTCACATTGCTATTATATTCCGATCCAGTGCACTGACATGGAGAGGAAGATGTGATACCCCATGAGCTGTTGTGGGTGCCTCCCCACTCTGACTAACCCAATATGGGGCTCTTCTTGCTGGTTAATGTGTGTGGAAGTTGAGCACACTTTGTAAAATTGATGGGTAATGACACAAGCCCTGGGGTGAAATGCCAGGGTCTCAGTGGCTTAAGAAGGATAAAAGCAATGATGCTCACCCACTGGCCTGACCTCTGGGCTCCACTAAAAGCACTCAGCCATTTTTATTGAGCGCTTGTGGGATTCATGAGAACTTTTATGTCATTTTGAGTTTTGACGTCCATTTTTGATGTGAGTCATCACAAAATGTGTATGTTTTTTTCCCTTCTGTCTAGTCAATTTAGAATCTAAAGTATCCTTTGTGAAGCTGTAAGTGAAGTGCAAGAAAACAGGAAATGGATAAAACACTTTTTAGCATCTGAAAGAGCTATTGTGCTCTGTTATGAAAAAATATACTGTAGTTTATGTATTTCATTACAGTAATATAATTGACATTTTTGTTTTTACAATGTCTATGTGTCCTGGCAGAGAGGGTTCAGAGCGAGAGTGAAAAAAAGTAGAAGTCAGTGAGGCACCTCTTTCTTTTTACATAAGTTGTAAGTGGTGTATGCACTCTCCTCTTTCAATTCTTTTTAACTTCTCTCCTTTACTTTCTGTCTTCATCTCCTTCCCTCCCTTCCTCTGGCTCCACTCTACCCAAGCTTCTCTCCTGGGACTAGACAGCACCTTTCTGCTCCTCTGGCCCTGCCCCTCGGACAGCTCTCTCTACTCCACCACTACAAACAGCCTGGGAACAACTGACCTTTACCTACACGTCTGCTGAACATGATATGTGGATTGAGATGGTCTGTGAGAGAGAGAGAGAGAAAGAGAAGGAGAGAGAGAGAGAGAGAGAGAGAGAGAGAGATGGAGGATGAAGGATGTCAGGAGCTAAGAATTAAAGCAGATGAGTAACATGGGTCCTAATGTGTTCTAGGAAAGGAGTAGACAATGGCTGAATATGAAGAAGAGAGACAGAGAAAGAGGGGGGAGAGAGAAAGAGTGAGACAATTGGCTTCAGGCTGGTGCTAGAAAAAGGCTCACTCCTCTGCAAAGCAGCTTAGTGACAGTGTGTTTTATAGTTGCTCAAGAAATAGTATTACATTTGTGTGTGTGTGTGTGTGTGTTTATGTGTGTGTGTATATGTTTGTGGGGGGGGGCTCGCTAAGAGAGTGAGTGAGCCTGTGTCCTTCTGTGTGAGTGGATGGATGTCCATGTTTGTGTGTGTTCACAGAAGAGAGGACATCATAAGAGGGGAGAAGGGTGAAGGATATCTCCATTGATCGCACAGAGTGTCAATCAGCCAGCTCAATAGACTATTTAAGTCAGCGATGTCACTGCTCGGAGAGACCTCTTAGGAGGATGCAGAGGGCAAAAAGAACCCCTGTCATACTCAAGGCACAAGATTCAGAGGGACTGACCTTGCACTGACTTAGACAAACCACACAAATACACCCTGCCCAATCAAACTCCAGTACCTCCAACATTATTTTTTTTTATTAGTGTTTTCAAACCAAAAGAATCCATATATGTCAAACACTTCTCACCAAATAGGGCTTTTAAATCTTTGCCCTGCCTCTAAATTGTATGACTTTTCATCTAGTGTGATTTGATTGGGCTCTTCTGCACAAGCCCACTCCATGGCTCCATCAGAAGTAAATAGGACTGCTGCAGTAAAACACGTCCATGTGTCCTTTTATAGACCTGTTTGACTGGGAGACTCTTGTGCTCCGTCCTCTTTGTCCCCTTGCCCACGTGGGCCAGTCCCTAGCTCAATCTAATTTCCTCCCCGTGCTCTCGTAGCTTTGCCCATGACTCCATCCAGGGCCACTTTTCTAGTGTAGAGTCTTAGTAAAGCTACCCTCATGCCTGTCCTTCCAGTTGCTCTCTACTGGCTAACAGGCACAGTCTCTGCTGGATGTAGACACAGAATGTGTGTGTAGCCTTGGAATTGCAGGACATCTTTTGCACTTCTCCACATGTTTGCAGAGAGTGTAAATGCACACCACACGTGCATTCTGTATATGGGATTAGAGAAATTATAAATCCAATGCATAGGAATCGTAGAATGTTTCAAATTTATTCAGGATTAGTAAAATTGCATGTCATTTTGTCATTTCACATGTGCACAATCTCTTTCTTTCCTTCTGTCTTTCTTCCTTCTTCTTTTCTTTCTTTAACCACATTCCCAGTCAATATAAGTCAAGAGCATTGAAATGGATTAAGCATTGATTGTGATATTTTTACAGAACTTTACAAATCATTTTTACCGAACCACTGTTTCCTCAGTGTTTCCTCTGGGTTTCTTCACAGGTGTTTTTGTAGACGCCAGATCCACTCCTTTAGAGAGAAACAAAGCTTATGAGGGGGTAGCAACTTGGAACACCTGGACCCAACTCAATCAGTGCCTGCTGTTACATATGACTCACCAGACAGCCCCCCCTCCCCCCAACCATCACCACCACCTCCACCCCGCCCGCCACTAATCAGGACCTTATCACAATCCCACTCTGGCAGGTGTTCAAATCTTTTCCATACATAGCAGATTAGGTAGAAGTAAAAATTGCAAAACATACACTGGTATTAACAAATGTCACTGTGAGAAAGAGAGTGAGAGAGGGAAGGAGAAAATAGTTTTGTCTGGAACTTCTTTTGTGTGATGACATTTTCTCCTTGGGTATAAAAAATAGAAATTATTATTTTTTCTAATTCTGTCTGATTTCAATTGGTGCACAGCAAAAGTGTAATTAATATCTGTGCATTTGTTCCCACAGGCCACAACTCTGCCACTGACAGGGCAGAGAAGCAGTGAAATTCCATTAGATTGAAAAAATAATTATTGTAACCAGAGGTCCCCATACAACGTGCTGTCCCTTACACACACACACACATACACACACACACACACACACACACACACACACACACACACACACACACACACACACACACACACACACGTACGCACACACACAGTAATAAGAGGGCAGGTTCTCTGGTTAAAATGTGATGTTCTGGCTTACTATTTAAAGACACAATTTAAAGGCATGCCATGCAAGCCTGCGATGTTTTGTTTTTGTTTGTTTGTTTTTTTACCTCCGGAGCTCCCCCTACAGTCCTAGATTTAAAAAAGGAAAAAGTAAATAAATACATTAATTAAAAGAACAACACATTGTAAATTCTGACCAACACGTGGATTTATTCGCAAATCAAGAAGTAGGAAGCATTGATGATAATTTTTGTTATGTTGTCTGACTAGGTAATAAATTCAGCCCAGCATAAGCCGTTTAAGCATGACTACGAGCGACTATGAAGCTGGTGAATTACCCTAAAAACAGCATAATGATCCCTCATGTGCCTTTAAAATGTGCACCCACCTAACTCCCTCTACTACATCTAAGTACCTACAGTATATGCTGTGCTCTGATTACCAAGCTTTTAGTGAATATTCTTTTGTTTCCCTTTTTCTTTTATTTGCAGTACATGAGGGTCTTTAAAACAAAGCAATGAAGAGTCCTAAAAGGGTGGCTTCAAACATATTCTAAAGTTCGTTATGCAGTTTTTGTTGCATTAAACTTTCTGGTTCTTGTTCCTACAGACAGCATTCAGTGACCTTGAACAACAGGGCTATTGATTGATTCACACCGAATTTTTCCTTTAAGAATTTCTATGAGAAAGAATAAGATATAAAGCTACTGCTGCAACAGACAGCTGAAGAATGAGCCCAGAGCATGGGTGGTGTTTGAGAGATAGTGGTCAAGCAAGAATATTCAAGCGCTCAGGGCCGGGAGAGCACAATCCCATGTCCAGATTCTTGGTTTGCACTTGTGGTTTGAACTCTTTATCAAGTAAAGTTAAGGTCTTTGCTAGAGTTTAAGCTTTTTTTTTCTTGAGTTATTTCAGTTTCATTATGATCATTTCCTGCAACTCAGAATTGTTTCTTTCTTTCTCTGTCTCTCTTGAGTCCAAGATTGTCTCCATATGGTTTCATATTGAACTCTCTGACAGACACCTCTCAATTGTTAATTAGAGAGAAATCTCCTGAGAGATCAGAAACTGAAAAATAAGAGCAGGCTGTTTAACAACATTGTGTAGGGAATCTCCTACATCCCCTGAACTGCACAGTGAACTGCAGCTCACTAACAGCTCTGTATTCTGTTTTTTTCTGGCCAAAATTAATTAGGAGCTGCCTGTCAAAGAGGAACTATAGTAAAGTCTTACATCTCTGGCTTGATGACTCTGAGATTTCTCCAGCATGTTGAAACAACACAGCTCAGGGCATATTTGGAGGAGAGGGAGTGAAAGCAAGAGGGAGAGAGGGGAAGAAAATGAAAACGAATGTGGTCTGATCACAAATCAGTGCGGATGTACTCCAAATGTTTCTCTTCCCTTGTGTTGTTTTAATGATGATATTCTTTCGTCTGATCAGTCTCTGGTGTCACGAATGGCAGTTTTCTCAGTTGAGTACATCTGTGATTACCAAATTCAAGAGCATTTTTTGAGAATTGTCTGCTCTTTAGTGCATTACTATGGGGGCTGTCTGTGAGATCCTCTTGCTGTGGTTCTCTCTTATTTGACTTAGAGCTTTGCTATGTTGCTCAAGTAAACAGTTTTCTATACTTTAATTCACAACATGAGCGGTGAAATACCAGGAGAAGTACATATTGCTGTTTCTCTCCAAGATAAATGTCCACATACATTTCCCCTTTATCATACATACGTACTGTATGTGCTCAGATATTTCCCCTACAACAGTGAGATGCTTTAATTTGCTACTTGAAGTAGATTTTCACTTTCAGCTAGTTTGACATGATTGCATCTTGTCATGTATAAAACAGATAAACCCAAACCAGGAAGGACTCCAATGCAAAAATGCATTTCACAGACATTTCACAGTGCAATAGAACTGCACATGTCAGTTGGCATTGGGGGTGGGAATCATTAGAAATGAGAATAGAATGCTTCACTGTATTCTACCACACATTAGCACCATTTGTGCCAACTGCCTTGCTCCAGAACCCCAGATCTTAGAATTAGAAACCATGTTCTAGGGGAGTAATATCATGGCTCTTCTGCCATTTCACCATCCTTCACCATAGGTATTGTCTCTCTACTGTATGTGAACATGAGAACATGAGAACAGCACATAAGAGTTGAGGAGGGGGTCTCTGGTAAGGTATTCGGGGCTGTGCTAAGAGGGTGTGAGACGTGAGAGAGGGTGAGAGATGCACACGTAATTACAAGGTGCAAGAGTCAGACCAACAGTGGCTTTCATTGTGAGCGAGTAAATAAATGAATGCCTAGATTTGAAAATCAGTGCCAGTAGTTTATTTCCCCCATAAACCTGCAAACAGGTGGAAAGAAAAACGGCATCAGAAAAAAAAAAAAAAAACATCCTTGACAGTTGTAAAAATAAGGAAGACAGGAAGAAACAAAAGAAGGGTTGGAGCTTCCGTGAAAAGAAAAAGAGAGCATGCGTATTTTAAAATGAAGATGGTTCTATTGAACACACTCAATAGATCTCTTTCTCTTTTCACCTCTCCCTTGATGTGGTCTTCCAGGAAAAAAAAATACAATTTTCTACAAACTACCTTGACCTGCCAATCATCTCAAAAACACTTTTCGGTTGAAGGTCTTGTCTTTGAAACAAGCCATTCTTGACTCCTTTCTGATCTCTCTCTATAATCCCTTAGGCTCTCCCCACTGTTCTCTATTACCTGGAGCCCCCTTGAATCAGACATTGTTGAATCCTGCAAAAAAAAAAAAAACCTAGATAAATAAATAAACACACACACCAACTAATATTTGATTTCTAATTCATTTGTCTTCAAGCATAATGTTATGTGATTCAGTTCCATTCGGATATTGCTGTTAATAAATTGAAGAGAGGAGGTAAAAAGATGAAACAGATACCAGTGCTTGAAAACAGAAAGGGTGGAAATGAATTTTAATTGACAGGAAATTACTTTCATGCTATTTCCATTTTTATCTGTAGAGGTTTATGTGTGCATCCATGCTCTATCTGTCTCTCTAGACACACACACACACACACAAACACACACGCACACACACAGAAACACACACACACAATCACACACACACACACACACACACACACACATACACACACACACACACACACACACACACACACATACATGCATACATACATACACACAGACAAACACACAGAGAAAGAAAGCAAGCACCATTGTGACCTGTGTGTGTCAGGCTCTTTCACTCTGTTGTCAGTGACTGACAGGCATCTAACCCCACTGCCGTGTTCAGACGGAGCCTTTCACCTGGAGCAGGTGTTCACCTGCCACCCAGCCCTGATGGTGCCCACCCCAGACCACCCTGCCCTGCCCCCACCAACGCAGGAGCATCTCCACTTAAAGCAACCCCTCTACCCTGCATTGGTGCAACTCCTAGGAAACTGCTGTTGCGAGTGCCCCGTAATGAGGTAGAGTAACAACAAGTAAGAAGAGGAATTGGAGAGGAGGTTTAATGTACTGTGTGTGTGTGTGGGTACTCTGGTACACAATTGAAAACTTTCACTCACGTTGCTCTCGATGCGTCAGGGAACATTCGAGATAATTAGCAACGTATGGTGAACCCATGCCATACACTGAGTGACCATTAATCAGTTACTTATGTCCTTCTAGATCCCATGTGGTGTTGTTTGTGTCACACTGCAGTTGCGGAAAAGGGCACGTTGAAATCCTGCTCAAGTGGCTAGACTATTCAGGCCAAGACAAATCCGATTGGAATCACAGTTGAAACCGCCTCCGTATGTGGGTTGAATCAGATTTGGAAAAATCGCATTTCATGTTATTTTCTGCTTTTCAGACTACCGGAAATTCAAGCTAGATACAATCTAGATATGCTAAAAATTTGATTTGGTCTGGCAGTCTCAATGGTGCCTAAATGAAGTGTGTGTGTGTGTGTGTGTGTGTATGTGTGTGTCTCTGTGCATAGATGTGTGTATGTCTAGCTATATAACCCTTACACTTATGAAAGTATCACATAAAATACGCATAAGCAAAGACATCAGCCTATTCTGTTGTAGGCATCAGTATGAGAGACAAGCACACTTATTGGTGCAGTGCATCTCCAAGGCCACTTGCAGTGGTAAGTATGCTCAAACAAGAGCACTTCTTCTGAGAAACTCAAACTCATCAAGGACCCTCCGTGAAAAGAGACAATTACAGAAGTATAGGCGGGTGGGCGAGGATGGAGAGACACTACAATGGGCTAAAAGGTGGCGAATACTCCAACTGTCCATCATTTGCCTTCGTGATCAGCTATCCTCTGTCCTAACCTTGAGCGCTTGCCAAAACGAAAGCCATTTTAAATCAATGACATTTGAAAGTGGCACGACTGAAAAGGTTATGTCAGTCCACTGGCATTATCAATATTCCCAATATCCTTCCACACAGAGTGGCTCCATTACATGGTCTGGCCCCCCACCACCCACTCCATCACTCTTAAGATGTCTTAATGAATTTATAAAACAAATGTTGACCATACAGTAAATAGTTTGGTAAATTATTCATGAAAGCCATATCTCTGGGAGAATATTTCTCTCTCTCTCGCTCTCAGAATGTGTGGATGTGTGTGTGTTTCACAATAAACCCAGACAGAGACTTTGTCTAATTGTTCCTGCAGTCTCCAAGGATAAGTGACCTGATAGAACTGACACTCACAGGCGTTTGTATTGAGTGTTCTTCTGGGTGGTGGCGGGTTGGGTGAGGTGGGGGAGCTGGAGACAGGAGACACAGATTCCATATTACATTCAAATGCTATTTAAGACAAGTGAGAAGCACAGAACCTGTATCCAGTACAAAATGAATTCAACATATTCAGCAAATAAGTGTGTGTGTGTGCAGGGGTGTACTGTTGATTTGCTTGAGTGAAACCTTTGTCATATCTCTTCAATTATATTCAGCTTGAAATGTAGCCAGTCCCTTTACTGCTTTTCATCCCAGGAAGGGTCTGTTATTATGTTATTTGCTTTTTTGTTTTTCTTTTGTTTTGCTTTTATGTTTGTGTGTGTGTGCGTGTGTGTGTCTGTCTATGTGTGTGTGTGAGAGAGAGAGAAAGAGAGAGAGAGAGAGAGAGAGAAAGAGAAAAAAAATATTGTCAGCAGAAGTTGGGTGGGAGATACACCTGTTCCCTTGGAGTCTTAGAACAAGACAGCCAATCACAGTTTCATTGACAACCATCAGCTCACAGGCCAGTCTCTCTCTCTCTCTGCCTCTCTCTCTCCCATTCACACTCTTTTTTTAACTCTTATTAAGCAGTCAGTCTAATGCATGTCATGTCATGTGAAATGTCATGACATGCCATGCTAAATCATTGAATGCTAAACAAGCATTAGCCCATTCACGTATGTAGATTATTTTGTTATTAATATAGCTTTAAAAGATTTATTGAAAAAAGATTATTGAAAAAGACATCGAATATTAATTATTAAGCACGTTTTGTATGGCGATAGAACAACACGTCCTCTGTTCTGATCTGCGCAAAGTCTCGTGGACTAGAGGAAATATGCATAACTTCCACCCTTCACATTACGCATTTCCCTGAAATGTCCTCTAGATGGCGGTCTTCACCATGGCACAAAAGGCATGTCGTTTGGACCACGCAACCTCTGTCACTTAATAGCAGAAGGCATCTTGTCGGAGGTAGACTGAACGTTGGTTATCAGGCATCATTTCGAAACATCTCTGAACTGTTACATCAATCATCTAAAAGCAGATTATCGCCGAGAGAGTAGTGTTTAACTATCCTCAGTTGAGCAATGGTGATTTTGAAACACTGTCAGGAATAACTGCGACAGTAGTGGATCGTGTATGCTGTTTGATACGGTCTTCCCATTTTCTGTTCAACTCGCTTACCCTCTGCATTGCAATCATTTCCCACGTAAATTTTATCCAAGACATCATAACTCCGTGATCAGTACATTTGATGTCAGGGTCACTTATCAACATACTGTTCAGTCTCTCACATTAACTTCGTCTCCTATACATTTTCCTTGAGTTGTGGACATCGTTGTCCTTGCTTTGTGACTGGATAATCAACAAGGACAAGCCACGGCGCTGGGCAAACGCCTTTGAATACCAGATATTGGAGGTTCGCCTAACCGTATCTTTATTCAAGCACATGCTTTCCACCAACGTAAACTACTCCGCTCATCACTTTGGTAACCGCTCGTTGTCCGTCACAGAAATTGGCCACATTGACGGTATTCTGTTGGATATGCTCGAGTCTTTGTTCATTTTTTTAAAGCATGTTATTTAAACAGTGCTAAATAATAAGTGAAGTGATAAGAAAGAACGAGAGAACCGTGCACAGAATTGGCAAAGGCATTAAAACCGCAGCTGTGGACCAGGGACTCGAGCTCTCCGCAGCAGTCAGGTTATCACCCCGCGTTTCGGTAGAAGCTGCATTTGCTACAAGTGACGTTGAAGAAAGCCAATCATATCCCTATGACTCTTTGCATCGGGACTGTAATGGTGGTATGGACCAATCAGTGACTTCGGGGGCGTGGACGTGCTGTAATTCACACCCCCTATGGGCTTACTCAGAGTTAGTGCAAGAAATTCAGTTCTGAGAAGGGGAGTGCAAGGGTACGCGCCATACTCCATCCCGTGGCAGCATCAGATTGCGTTGGAATATTTGTCGGCTATCTCTCGTCCAAGCAGGCCGCCTTGAATCAGGTGCGCTTTGCAACGCAGCCGATTTACCAAGAGCATCATGTGGATATCCTGTCTTACCAAAGAGATAAGTAAAATAAACATATCTTAAATCTTAAACGAAGAAAATTGCACAAGGAAAATTTTGAACTTGACTCAAATTTGCTGGGATAACCGTGCCACTTTGGTAGTGTGTGCGTTAAACAGGTTGCTAAGTAGCGCCTGTGAATACGCGGCTGATTTTGGGGGGCTATGTGCTGATGCGGAATAACTGCACGGGACCTATCAGTCCTCAGGAGTAGAAGGTGCGCCGTTGATCACCTGATTCCATTTGGAGAAGCGCATCCAACGACCACCGCAGTCCGTGCACGAAACGGTGCATTTCTTCGGATGGAAAGTTAAATGTCCACACAAAACGGACTTCCTGATCCTTGAACGCTGTGTCAGTCACCTTTGACTACTGCTGCTGTCGTACCCTCGACTGCTGTCATTTCGATGGGAAAGATATTTTTTTGAAACCAGCTTTCCCCCGGAGCTGTGCTATGATCAGTACGGATATCGTTTGATTGGAGTTAATGAACATCTCCTATCTATGCGAGTGTAGAGAGGATTTGTAGCGGAGATGTGCGACCGCAGCATTCGATAGCAGACATCCCACACACTCAGATCCACGGGAGAGGAGGTGAGGATGAGATTCATTATTCTCCATGCGTATTTGTATGGTTTATTACCAAATTCGGCTTCTTGTCTTTTCACATATATTTGATACTCTTATCTTTGCAGAAGTCAATGTTTGGCTACTGTGACCATGACTAAGAAAAAGGGCGCGTAGCTATAAACTTACCAATGGCGTGAAATTTAGAGGCATTTAAATACTTGTTATGCTCATTATATGGAATGTCTTTAAGGATGATGCTAAGTACTTGATTGACTAGAGTGGAAATCGCAGCTTACCATTGTATGCCCTCCTTGTAAATGTAATGATTGTTTAGTAACATTCATAATATTAATCAAGATGGCAATAATAATAATAATAATAATAATAATAATAATAATAAGTATTATTATTATTATTGTTGTTGGTGTTGTTGTAAATTTCATACAGCATGCCCTGATTATTCAGCCACGTAACTATAATTATATGCCATTATTTAGACTTCAAAATCTTAAGTATAAAATGCACTGATATTGATTATAGCTTTATTGAAATCATGCCCTAAACTACAACCTAAAAGTCTACACAGTGTGAGTGCCACAATCTGTAGTGTGGACTACATTTAGAAAACTGAAGTGACATTTGTCTGACTGCCTGAAACTAAAGCTCTTGTAATGAACTGTAACCACTGCTCATTTACAGGGTCGTGCCTGGCTGCCTCTTGGCTGCAAATGCATGGTTCTACAAGACCAATTCTCTGATCATATTGCATGGCGATCACTATTTGAATACACAGAGGCTGGGTGTGTAATTATATCATCATCATGGACTTGAAGGATTTTTATCTGTTGGCTGCTCTAGTAGCCTGCTTTTGGTTAGATCCAGCCATAGCCCAAGAACTCATCTATCCCATTCGAGAGGAGTTGCAAGAGAATGTGCTCATTGGAAACATACCAAAGGACTTGAACATCTCCCACACAAACCCAACCACTGGAGCCAGTGCAAATCTTGTGTATCGATTGGTCTCAAAAGCAGGGGACAATCCTCTGCTTAGAGTGGTGAGTAACACAGGGGAGATTTTCACAACCTCAAACCGCATAGACCGGGAGAAGCTCTGTCCTGGCTTGTCCTATGAAGAGAGCGAGTGCTCGTTTGAGATTGAAGTGGTCATTCTGCCCAATGACTACTTTAGGCTGATCAAGATCAAGATTGTTGTCAAGGACACCAACGACAATGCACCAATGTTTCCATCACCAGTGATCAACATCTCAATTCCAGAAAACACACTAATCAACAGCCGTTTTGCCATCCCCTCTGCCACGGACCCCGACACTGGACCAAACAGCGTTCACAAGTACGAGCTGGTGAATGGCCAGAGTGCCTTCGGGCTGGACATCGTAGAGACGCCTGAGGGGGAGAAGTGGCCACAGCTGATTGTGCAACAGAATCTGGACAGGGAACAAAAGGACACGTACGTCATGAAAATCAAAGTTGAGGACGGAGGCAATCCCCAGAAGTCAAGCACAGCCATCTTACAGGTGACAGTAACTGATGTCAATGACAACCGGCCAGTGTTCAAGGAGAGTCAAATTGAGGTCCACATTCCAGAAAATTCCCCCATCGGGACCTCTGTAATCCAACTCCAAGCCACGGATGCAGATATCGGTGCCAATGCTGAGATAAGGTATATGTTCGGCACTCAGGTGTCCCCAGCAACAAAACGACTCTTTGCACTGAATTCGACCTCTGGCCTTATAACAGTGCAGAGACCACTCGACCGAGAGGAGACAGCCATCCATAAGCTATCTGTGTTGGCAAGTGACGGAAGTTCCAGTCCAGCCAGGGCCACAGTGACTATCAATGTGACTGATGTCAATGACAACCCCCCAAACATTGACCTCCGTTACATCATTAGTCCCATCAATGGCACTGTTCGCCTGTCTGAGAAGGACCCTATTAACACAAAGATTGCCCTCATTACTGTGTCAGACAAGGATACGGATGTAAACGGCAAAGTCATCTGCTTCATCGAAAAAGATGTTCCATTTCATCTGAAAGCTGTCTATGACAACCAGTACCTGTTGGAGACCTCTGCTCTGCTGGACTATGAGGGCACCAAAGAGTACAATTTCAAAATAGTGGCGTCTGACTCAGGCAAGCCCAGCTTAAACCAGACAGCACTGGTGAGAGTGAGGATAGAGGATGAGAACGACAACCCACCCATCTTTAGCCAGCCTGTCATTGAGCTGACTGTGAAGGAGAACAACAAGAGGGACTTATTTCTCACCACCATCAGTGCCACTGATGAAGACAGTGGGAAAAATGCTGAGATCGTTTACCAGCTTGGTCCAAATGCGTCTTTCTTTGACCTGGACCGTAAAACAGGCCAGCTGACGGCGTCCAGAGTGTTTGACCGTGAGGACCAGGAGCGGTTTCTTTTCACTGTTACAGCACGTGACAATGGGACCCCACCACTGCAGAGCCAGGCTGCGGTCATTGTCACTGTGCTGGATGAGAACGACAACAGCCCCAAATTTACCCACAATCACTTCCAGTTCTTTGTCTCGGAGAACCTGCCCAAATACAGCACAGTGGGGGTTATCACGGTGACGGACGCAGACGCTGGTGAGAATGCTGCAGTTTCCCTGTCCATCCTCAATGACAACGAGAACTTTATCCTTGACCCATACAGTGGAGTTATAAAGTCCAATGTGTCCTTTGACCGTGAGCAGCAGAGCTCATACACGTTTGATGTGAGGGCTATGGATAACGGCCGTCCTCCATGCTCCTCTGCTGCCAAAGTGACCATCAATGTTATCGACGTAAACGACAACGTGCCTGTCGTGTTGTCACCACAGTCCAACACATCGTTCAAACTGGTGCCTCTGTCGGCCATCCCGGGATCGGTGGTGGCCGAGGTGTTTGCTGTGGATGGCGACACAGGCATGAACGCAGAGCTCAAATACACTATCGTCAGTGGGAACAATAAGGGGCTCTTCCGAATTGATCCGGTGACGGGAAACATCACTTTGGAGGAAAAGCCCTCTGTCTTAGACATCGGCCTTCATAGGCTGGTGGTGAATATCAGTGATCTAGGCTACCCACGCTCCTTACACACTCTGGTGTTGGTTTTCCTCTATGTGAATGACACTGTAGGGAATTCCAGTTATATTTATGATCTCATTCGACGCAAAATTGAGACCCCAATTGACCGGTCCATTGTAGACACTAGTGAGACTTATCAGAGTGGGGACTACCTGACAATCATGATAGCCATCGTAGCAGGGGCCATGGTGGTGATTGTGGTCATCTTCGTCACTATCCTTGTGCGCTGTAGGCACGCGTCCCGCTTTAAGGCAGCCCAGCGCAAGAAACAGGGTGCCGAGTGGATGTCCCCCAACACTGAAAACAAGCAGAATAAGAAGAAAAAGCGCAAGAAGAGAAAGTCGCCCAAGAGCTCTCTGCTCAACTTCGTCACCATCGAGGAGAACAAACCGGACGACCCTGCTCACGAGCCCATCAACGGCACCATCAGCCTCCCGGCGGAGCTGGAGGAGCCAGGCATCGGGCGCTTCGACTGGAACGCAGCCCCCACCACCACCTTCAAGCCCAGCAGCCCCGATCTGGCCCGACACTACAAATGTGCCTCGCCACGGTCTGGCTTCCACCTCAAGGCGGACACGCCGGTGTCGGTGAAGAAGCACCACGTCATCCAGGAGCTGCCGCTGGACAACACCTTCGTCGGCGGCTGTGACACCCTCTCCAAGCGCTCCTCCACAAGCTCGGACCACTTCAGTGCCTCGGAATGCAGCTCCCAAGGAGGGTTCAAGACAAAGGGCCCCTTGCACAACAGACAGGTAAAAGAGCACTTTTACTGGTCTATAAGCAGTGCGTATAATTGCTCTGTGCCACAGTACTAAAATGCCAATCATAGATAAAGTCTGGATGGCAGACAAAGGAAGACAACAGAAAAAGAAAGGAAAGAAAAAAAGGTCCCACCTTTAGCTATCATGTTTTAAACCAAAAAGCAACATTCTCATCATTGTGCTTAGACTACACAATGAGTAATGGCAGTCACATTGCTGATGTCACTAGGTAGCATCTAGGCATTTTATCTCTGCTGTCTCTGTTTACTTGTGTTTATTTATTTGGCTTGCTTGCTTACCTGCTGAACTGAATGAAAAGCGAGCCAGGTAGAAAATTGCTTACGTTTGGTGGGATACGTGATGATAGACAGCCAGTGTCAGTATGTGATACTGTAGATATGAGACTAGAAAGGTGAATTGGTTTTGTTTTTTGGCCTTTTAACAACACAATGCTCTCAGACTTTGTAAAAGAAACATTTTTTTCTTGCCTGTCTACTGCAATCACTACACCAACATGCGCTTTGCCAAATACCCTGTCGTTTGGGAAACCCCCTGAAAATGAACCTGTTGTTGCACAGGCAGGTTCAGCTACAACAAGGCTCCTTTTCTGATTGATCATTTTGGCGTGATTTAATTATTTCATTTGGTGTCATGTCCACATGCAGGCAGCGCACCACTTTCTTTTCAGTCTTTTTAGCATGTTTCTTTGATCTGTGTTTCATTGCAATACAGTCCAACCTACACAGAAAGTAATAATGGTGGCGCTCTCGCTGATATCTTGTTTCTGAGGACGAAAAAAAAAACATGAACAGTTTTGTCATTATCTAGGCTACCTCAAAGTCTTATTACAGTTGCTAGTCATTTATCATTATTCATTATTTATTTTTTATCCCCTTTTTATATATTCCTGATTGATTGTTATTTGTGCATTGATCTAATTAGGGAACTAACCCAAGTGGTTACACAATTTCAAACGTATCGTGCTCTAAAAGCATATTCTAATAATGATTCAGATATCAGCTTAATCCATAGTGCTTCTTAATCATTCAAAGTGAGATCTATTCAGGACGTAAACAAAGACAGTGGCTCTTTCTTTTATGAGTCACCTCTGGCAGCACTGAAAGTGGAGGAGGCAAGGAGAGGGGAAGAGAGCGCGAATGAGTGAGAGCCAGAGAGAGGGCAGAGGAGAAGGGAGGGGGGAACTCCACCTTTAGGGGGCAGTGTTGCTCTGTAAGGTTTCGCTTGGCTGTGGGCCAACATGCAGCGTCTGGGATAGTAGGGTAGGGGGTGAGGGGAACGAACCCCACTCTGTGTGTGTGTGTGTGTGTGTGTGTGTATGTGTGTGTCACATCAAGTCAACAATTGTGAGCTGAATGCACAGCAGATTGATAATAGCATCAGTGATGTGGACGATAAGAGATGGCCATTAGAAAGCTGGCATCGGTGGTCCTTGCAGGGGGCTCAGGCGTGTGTGTGTTTGTGTGTGTGTGTGCGTGTGTGTGTGTGTGTGTGTGTGTGTGTAGCCTCCACTGTCAAAGACTTTTAGGTCACGGTGTACTGGATCATGAGTTATTATTCTGAGCATCAAACATGGACTAGACTGCAATGCCATCTCCAGTTTGGTGGGCTGGGTGTGTGTGTGTGTGTGTGAAAATCTGTAAATCCATCTCAGAAATTTGTGAGTCTGAGTTTACATTCGTTCATGATGCAAGGTTTTCTTATGTGTGTGTGTGTGTGCTTGTTTGTGGATGTGTGCATGCGTGCGTAGGAGAGATCTCGGAGATGCCTCTGAGTAGATCTCTAGAGAGGGTGCTTTTTTTCATGCCGGTGTAAGCGTATTGATTCCTTTCACACATTATAGGGGCCATGTGATTCACCATCAACCACAGACGATGACAGGACTTTCTAATCAACCCTCAACCGTGCGCGCGCGCACACACACACACACACACACACAAACACAATACAAAGAAATACAAAGAAAAAAATCTATTCTCTTTACTCAGACACACATGTGCAGACAATGAAGCCTTGAATTGGAAAATGTATGTATGTATGTATGCATGTATGAACCTATTTATGTATGTTTGTGCATCTGTGTATGTATGTATTTATGTACAGTATGTGTATGTATTCGTGTATGTATGAGAATGTCTGGTTGAATGAATCCTACTTGCATTTGACTGGAGTCATTTTCTAATCAGACATGCTGATTTTCTACAGCCTGAGTGAGCTGAGGCATCCTTCATCTGTGTGTGTGTGTGTGTGTGTGTGTGTGTGTCTTCGATGTTGCGCAGTCCAGGCTTGTCTCCCCTCTCCTCCTGCCCCAAACAATGTGTGCTACTGTATGCTGAGACAGAAGCGGAGAAGCACCCGGGCTGGCCTATAAATCTACAGTGCCCCACAAAGCTCCTTCACAAAATTCACCGGAACACCGGTGTCAGCACGCATACACACTCTCTCTCTCTCTTTTTCTCTCGGTCTCTCTCGGTCTCTCTCTATCGCTCTCCAGAGCTCACACTTGCACCCTCACCACTACACTCTTTAAAAGCCTCCCCCTGGAAAAGCAGAGATAGTGCTAGTGGAGCCTGAGCCGCGGCGCTGGTTAGCGGAATTATTGCAGCCAAGGGCATGTGGAAGGAGAGGCTGTCTTATTATAGCTCTCAAAACTGTGCTGACAGCGATAGGGCAATTAATTGTTTCCCCTTTATCCACCCCCAGTGAACTATATTAGAGTAAACAACAGTCAAGACATGGAAACATTGCCCTAGTTTCATGAAGAGTGAAAGAGTAACAACATGTGCTCTCATCTTTCTCTCTCTCTCTCTTTCTCTCTCTCTCACACACACACACACACACATATACATACATACAGTCATGCTTATAAATTCTCATATACAGAGCTACAGAAAAACAAGTTGCTCATCACAGTGTCATCTCTGTTTTTTGGTTTTGTTTTCCCTTGCCTCTTAGAGCTCTTTGTTTCTCTCAGCTTCCTGTTCTCGTTCTTTATCTCTTTTTTATTTCCTTTTCATCTCCGCATGAGCAGAAAAGTCAAGTGAGTTTGTCCATCCGTCCTACCCATCCAGCCTCCCATTTGACAGCCTTCCCTTCTTTTCTTCTATCTCTCTTTCTCTTGCTCCCTCCCTTTTTCCTGTCCTTCCTCTGTCTCTGGCTGTGCCTCCCTCTGTAGGCTCTCCATAATGGATGTGGGGGGATGGAGACACATTAAGCAGTCAATTAGGGAGTGTATGAAACATTTAAGTTATTGATTAAACTCTCCGTGCTCAGTGCTATGAGCGCAGGTCTCAGTGGGGGGAACTTTTCAGCGGGCTTGATTAATAAACTGCGAACGGCAAATTGAATCGGAGAGCACGATGCTTCGTGCAAGCCACTGCTCCGCTAACCCAAATCTCAAATGGATGGAGGAAGAGATACGGGGATAGAGGGAAGATTGGTGGAGACATAGAGAGAGAGAGAGAGAGAGACTAGTCCCCAGTGCGATCTAAGTCACTTTTAGGAATTGCTTTAATGAAAATCTGCAGTCAGGCAGGGGCACACCACACCACACCAGCATAGCACTTGTGATCTGGAGTGGGGTGTAGCTAATTGGCATGCAGAGTGCCATTACACTCAGTTCATCTGCTCGTGAAAAGATCTGAAAAGAGCCAAGGAGATGGAACTCCAATGAGTTGAAATGGGAATCACAAAGGACATCACACACGGACAGCTCCAAGATTGCAAGTGTGGGTAAAGTAACATCAGCCATGCAAGAAAATGTCTGGAAAACATAGCATAGTGCTTGGCTTTACAGCAGCCTTCTCCTTAAATACCAGAGATGGAGGAATGCAATAACCTGGCAGATTGAGAGTCAACAATACAGCTTACAGATCCTGTGAAATCCAAAGGCTGCTTTTAGCATTCAAATGGCAGTATGTAGCTCATTGTTGTGTTTGTGTGTGTGTGTGTGTGTGTGTTTGTGTGTGTGTGTGTGTGTGTGTGAAAGAGAGCAAGAGCTAGCGAGTGAGAGGGAGAGTGTGTGTGTGTATGCAGCGCTGGTTGTTAATGAATTCTCCCATGTTTTTTTTTTTGTTTTTTTTAAGCATCAGTGAGAAGTGTTTTTTTTCTCTCCCTCTCTCTCACTCCCACCCTCTGAATTGCCACATAATAGGCTGTTTTCATGTGCCGTGCTTCTGCCAGCCAACAAAAACAAGAGCAGCCCATGGCTTGAATGGCAGAGGGATTCCAGGGCATTTTTTCTGCTTCTCTGTTGGTTTGTTTCTCTTTATGGTCTGGAGCACCTGGGATGGCTTTCTGCTTTCTGACTGCTAGAATTGAAAATGAGGTATACTTGGCCGCCAGACAGGAGCAGCGCTTCTGTTGACAGGGCTCTGACCTGGGGAGTGTAGCGAGAATGGAGACAGCCTTGTCGGTTGTGTGTGTGTGTGTGTGTGAGAGAGAGAGAAAGACAGTGAGAGAGAGAGAGAACACCCACTGTAACTTATCTGTGTTTTCACATAAACAAGTCCATGTATGCTGTATGCTTGGAGATATCTCTGACCATGTGTTTGACCTGTGTGTATGTGTGTGTGTGTGTGTGTGTGTGTTGAAGGGCGCATAGAGAACAAGTGGTAGCGAGAAGGTGAAATAGAGGAAATAGTAATGGTAATGACAACCTTGACGACCATCAAATGGATGCACTGGCCTAAGCAAACGGAAGCCTTGTGCTCCTCATTCATTTGCTCTTACATTCGTTCATACGTTCGTTCGCCAACCAGGAGTGATAGACTTGCCATTGTAATTCTGAGGCCCTTGGGGGAGACATTCTTTTCCACAGGTTCATTTGGCCCATTAATAAGGGATTAGTCGGGAGGGGGAGGGGGGGGGTCTCAGCACATAGCGCCCCAGCCCTGAGAAGATTAATGGAGTGTGACACTAGTGAGCCAGAGGGGAGAGTCTGTTGCCATATCTCGCACGTTGCGCTGATGCAGACCTTGGTGGGTGCGACAGAGATGGAGAGGGGATAGAGAGAGAGGGCGAAGGAGGGAGGAGAGTCTGAAGAAGAAGGAGAGGGACCAAAATATAGACAAGGGGAAAATGGCATCAACATCATTAGGTTGCCATTGCATCATTTTGTATCTCAGAGAAGGTCCAAAATTATATTTAGACTGATATTGTGTATAATCCAGGAAATGGATAATGTGAAGGTTTCTGAGCAAAAAGAAAAATGTAAGAATTTTAAAAAATTTAAGAAAATTAATGCAACATTCAAGATGATTATGCCCTCTAAAACCTTGACTAGTGATTTTATGTTGCAGTGCAGTATAGCACAGCACAGCCTGTGCAAAAATGGTACTCTCTGTACTGATCAGAGGTCAGTTTTGGAGGTACATCATTTTACTCACAAGTAACAAATACCCAATACAGCAGCCTGTGGCGATGTTGGCTTTTTATTTGAAACAGCCAGAGCAAGCTAGCAAAATGTTCTTGTTTTGTTCTGTTCTTCAACATCAATTGCAAGAGGTAAATAATGTCATAGTGCAAATAGTATTTAGTTCAGTTGCCATGATGTCTTGCAAAATCCATTGCTAGCCTGCTAGGGAGAGATGTCAGTGGCCAGCTGAATAGTGGTCTGCCTATCCCTATTAATGGAGTTGGCTGCGAAAGGCCCTGTTGGATGTTGGAAGCTGGCTGTCAATTGGTGTGAGGCGGTGCTGGTGGATCAGGAGAGTATGTGAGGCAGGCCCACCCCACCCTGTCCACAGCGCCAAGTGCTGCCTGTGCACACTTGCAAGCCTGGCCTGGGGGCATCTATGCTTTGGGGCCTGCATGAAAACAAAACAAGCTGAAGGTATGAAAGGACATGTCTGATTGGACTATGCTGGATCCTGCTACCCACACTCTCCAACTCTCTCTCTGCATTTCTCCACCTCCACTCTCTCTCTCTTTATCTGTCTATCTATCTTTCTATCATTCTTTTTATCTTCTGTAGTATTGTAGACTATGTTCTGCTCCAGTTTTGTTATCATTTATTTTTTTTTATTTTTGCTCTCTCGACTCCTTGCGTTTTTCAAGGAGCGCCCCGGCATTTGTCCATGGCCCAGTTCCAAGGCAAAGGCCTAGCTGGCTCCAGAGTGCCCCAGGAAGTGGTGCACATATCTGAGTGAGTCCCTGTCCAAATAACAGCGGGCTGAACGAGAGGGGCTGAGCCAGCGCACAAGAACACAAAGCACTGGCAACATTACCAGGACCCACCTTCTGTTTCGTAAATGGGTTTTATGTGCTTCTGTGTGTGTGTGTGTGTGTCTGTGTGTGTGTCTGTCTGTCTTTCTATGCGCACCATCACTGTAGCTCAGGCTGATCCACCATTCCTCAGCCATTCCTCCACCCTGCCATGCTGTCAAGAATATGGCCATTAGTTAAAGAGGTTCAGGTAATTACATCATACTCATTTGTGATTTTCTTCTTGCATTTGAGAAAAAGAGAGTGTTTGTGTGTATATGTGTGTGTGTGTGTGCATGCATGGGTGAAAGGAGAGAGGATTTTGTGTATGACTGTGTTCATGTGGTTTCTGAATGGATACAATAAGGTCTGCAGCTGTGTATTTTTTGCAGTAGATTGTGTGTGTGTGTGTGTCTGTGTGTGTGTAGTTCTGCTTTCTCCCGCCCATCACTTTTGGTTGGCATCCCGTTTATTGGAGTCTCCAGAAAAGTCAGTGTCATCCATCTTAATATCATTTCACAAAGCAAGCTGATTGATAAGCAGATCGCTTGGGGATTATTTTTGTTTGTGTATGTGTGTGTGTGTGCATGCACACGTGCGTCTGTGTGGTTGTATGTGTGAGTGTGTGTGTGCGTTTGGGGGGTCGGAGAGGTATTATTTATTTATCTATCTGTTTATTTATTTATTTATTTATTGTGGCCGCATAGCGACGCTGCATGCAGAGAAGGCGACACAAGGCCTCTCTGTGACTGATGCCTTTTGAGCCATCTCATTAATTCAGCTCCCTCCATTCCCTCTCTTCGCTCCCAGAGCACTCCAGCACTCCGACTCCACTAACTACTTATGCAAAAGACAGGTTCATTCCACTCGTTTTAGCGCCGAATGATTGCAAAGAATACACACTAACACAAAACAAAAAGGGATGACAAAAAAGCGTGTTGCCGCTGACACACAGAATTTAATGTGTGTACAATTGGCCTGTTTTTCCCCCTCTAAATGAAATGCCTGAGGTAACAGGTTTGAAGAAAATGTTTCTTTGACGTGTTTGCACTGATTTGTTTTTATTGTTGTGTCATTTAAAAAAGACCTGTGAATGCAGGGCGATGTAACAGCACTGAATGAGGTAGTATCTACCCCTCACCCCACCACTTCACTTCTCCTAAACTGCCCCCCCCCCCCACTCCCCCACCAGATGCTTTGCCAAGCCTATCCCCCAACCTTGTGGATACTGTGAGGGTCAGCTTGTACTCCCCTTCTGCAGCCCAGGCCCCTGCCACTGTCACAGGGGATGTTTATTTATATCTATTGATTCATTTATTTTTGTTTTCTGACATAAGATGCCTCTCTGTCTCTCTCTTTTGCTTGCTCTTTTTCCATCTCTTTCTCACTCTCCCCCTCTCTCCACTCTTTCACTTTATCTTCCCTCTGTCTCTTTCTCCTCTCCCTTTCCCCCTCTTCACCATTTGTCCTCATCCTCACAGTCATTTATCGTCTCTCTCGCCCTGAGCTGCTCTTCTCCCACACATCTCTCTTTTCTCTCCCCTCCTCCTTTTTTTATCTCCTCTGCTCTTCTCTCCGTTCTCCACCTCTTCAACAAGCTCTGTCTGTCCATAGTCACATATATTCATCAATGATTTATTTAAGCTGTTGCATTATAATCTGTCTTTCTGGAAGTTTTATTTGTTTATTTATTCTGTGGAGGGGAGAAGGGGCAGTAATGTGCAGACCCCCCAGGGAGGATATTCTGTAGCCTGGTAAAATAGTGGGGGTCTCCTCATGGGAATCTACATATCCCCACGTAGGACAGTCTGCCATTGCATGTTCACAAGCTGTGTGTGTTTGTGTGGGGAGGAAACACATACACACTGCAGGTGACCTCTGTGTGTCTGTTTGACCTTTGCCCTCTGACCTCATCCCCCATGCTCACCGCTGTCTGACTGTATCCACTGTAATTAATGATGTACATAAAATATGTTTCCTGTAAAACATAAAAAAAAACAAAACTTAACAAAATGAAACATAATCAAAGCAAAAAGACTGAACTAAGCTCCTGGTAATGTTGTTCAATGTGCTGTGTTATGAAATACTGGACTTTTTATGCTTTCTTTTCTTATACCCTATGTAATGTACCCCTCCAAGTCCCCTCTTTGAATATGTACACAATGCAAATGCACAAGTAATCTGCATTATAATCCTTACATCCTGTTGTTATTTTGGAGACGTATTGTTTGAACAGTGCTTTTTCATTATAATTTCATAAATAAATGTTTAAAAATGGAATTTACTCTTTTAAGAACTTGAATCACATCTTTTGAATTTGCCTGCATTTCATCCTTCTGTGTGTAAAGAGGAGTGTGAGTAGATGCTAAAAATAGTCTCCAGTGGTGGATTGAAGTCGGGTCACATCGCTGCACCACTAAAATCACCAGTTCCTGCATGTCGCACAAGTCTTGATACACACACCAAACATTAGGTTCAAAGGCTAAGTAAGGATCCGTGTCATGCATATGTGTGTGTGTGTGTGTGTGCGCATGCTCGTGCTTGTACGTACAAATGTGTGTGTGTGTGTTTGTGTGTGTGCCTGTCTGCGTGTGTGTGCAAATGAATGAAAACCATTATATTATTTCATAGAAGATTAACAAGGTTAAAAGATGTTTAAATTAGCTTTTGAAGACATAAATTGTGAATATTGTTTTATTTCCTTGAAAAAGAATAAGTGAACATTATCTGCCTCATGTAGTCAGCAGGTGTTTTGCTAAAAAACTACAAATACCTTTCACTTCGAAAAATGACTGCCAACATGGCTAGGCAACATGTGTAATTCAGTTGTCTAAGACAGAAGTGCATTGTGAATTATTTAAGCAATAAGCCCCGAGAAGACGTTCTATAGCATGAGTACAGTACAGCTGAGGGGTGTTATTTTCATGGTATAGAATTGACTGAATGGGCTTATTGCTTTTCTAAAACGGTTGCCAGATGTACCTTGAAAATTGGTACAAAATAAACAAACAGTAATGGAAATTGTAAACTATTTCATCTACAAATAGCGATTTGTAAGCCGTGCAATATCGGGGGATATACAATGCCATCGAACACGATTGAACCAATCATAATGAAGGACCTGAGCTATCCGTTTTAGAATGATTCATATTGATCATTTGACATGGCAAGGTACAGTGATAAAAACATGAACTGCATGAAACATTGCCACACACTTACCATCACGCCAACCCATATAATGGACAACTTTTCCAAAGGAGCAGAAATAGGTGATGAAGTATCCATCAGAGCTTGCTGATGGCATGCAGGCTGGCCTTATCACACCTCCCACTCAGTGAGGAGGGCAAAGAAGATGGAATACAAGTGATCCTGACCTGCAGCAACCAATTTGTCCCCATCTCTAGCTCCATCAGTGAGAGCCCTTGTCAACCATCCCCATACTTGGCACATAAATACACATAAAGAACCAAATGAAGAAGACTATACCACTATAGAAAGTAAGTAAAAAAAAATTACTTTGGTTTCGACTTAATCCTCTTCTAAACCCAACCTCAGGCACTCTAACTCTAACACTTTACTGACGGGGTTCATTTGATTTGATTGATGGGCTGTTTTAACCTCAGTAATATATATTTTTAATATTTTTATGTTGCTCAGCCTACAACCTAGAACGTATTTTATCTTTTAATGCTTAATATCTGATGAAGTTGATGATGATGCTAGCACTGCACTGCACTGAATCGAACTGCACTAGAGAAGCTTAGCTTGGAGTGTGAGTGAGAATCTCTGAAAGAAACTGTGTGAGTGAGTGGGAGATTAGGGTGTTAGCACAGGATATGTTGCTTGTGCACTTTGATATCCCTCACTCTCCAGCCTCCATTAGCGGCAACCACTGAGGCTGTGACCTGCCCTTTAGACCCTCCAGCACTTTAGCCCCACACAAGCCTCAGGCAGACTAAGCCTTCCGTACTAATGCTTGTAATACTCAACTCTGCAAATGATGCTGATTCGAATGATTCGGAAGTTAAGCAATGTGTGACTAGCACAGCTTGTTTGGTAGTGATTGCTGGCTGTCTGAGCTACATTAGAAAGTATGACTTGGTCCGCCAGTGTTGGGATAGTTAACAGCTTTATGTGCTTTAGTCCTTTGGACCATGGATATGATTCTGGGATCTCATTAGAATGAAGGATTAGAGCAGAATGGCTCATGCATCATTAGGATGCAAAGTGGAAAACTGGGAAGGGAAATAAATAAATAAATAGATAAATATATGCATTAGAGGGGCTGATCATGTGGTGAATTTCATAAAAGATGCTTTCTCATTGAGTGCTGACCAGGAAATAGATGGCAGGTGACAGGAGCAATTCCCTGTGCTGCCTACTCAGCCCCAGGGTAGCAGAGGTGACTAGTAGCATGTTTTTCATGCCATAGCATGTCACAGTGAGGGTAGTGCATGACTTTTCTCTCTGTGTCAGAATGACCTTAGTCAGAGGGCAGACGTGAGGAGACCCCATCTCAAAAGACATCCATTATGCCTTCCTGCCATTTTCACAGCGCTTTAATGGAGAACAGCTGAACACACACACACAACCAAGCACACACTCCCCATATGTGAGAGCCCACCTTGAATACATTCTGTGACATTCATCCCAGCGCGGTCATATACAGTCTATACGCTTTGAAGACATCAGACGATAAGTAGAAGTCTTTCATTGCAGCTCAACAGATGGATGGAAAGGCCTGGCAGCACAGAAGTTTCCCAGAGGGCAACAGTACATTAAAGCATACATTTCATTCAAGCTCTGCAAGTGGAGGTTAAGAGGACAAAATCTATGTGTGTGTGTGAGTGATTCAGCATGACTGTGTCTGTGTAGGCTGGTGCGAGTGTGTTTCTGTTGCTGAGTCGTGTACAGGTGTGTGTGTGTGTGTGTGTGTAAATTCATCAGTAGCAAACACGTTTTGGCAGACGCCTGCCCATGCTGTGAGGGCTGATTGCATGGCTGCTTGCAGAATGCAGAGGATGGAGTGTCTCTCTGCCCCCCCTTTCCCCGCCCCCGCCCGCACTCTGTCCCTCTTTTCTCCAAGTAAACAGACCATTGAGTTTTGAATGGGCGGAGGGGATGATCAGCCGACAGGTAACTGGGGAAAAAGCTCAGAGTCGGAGCTGTGATTATAATGATAGACGTACTCATCCATACACATACACACACACACCCCACGTAGCTCCATCTTGTTTCTTTCTTTGTTCCCTGTAGGAGGCTGACTCACTGGTAAACAGGTATAAGCAAGTGTTGGTGAAGAGTTTGTCTTTGCTGTGTGTCTGTCTGCATGTGTGTGTGTGTCTCTGTGTGTGTGTGTGTCAAGGGTGTTCAAGTGTGGAAAGAAACTGAAAAAGAAGCTTAGGGTAAATCACCCAGAATGCACCTCAGTCGGACATATGACTGTGCACAACTCTTCACCCACCCCTTCCAGAGCAACTGAACGTGGCCCCTCTAGGGATTTTTTCAAACAGGGCTGACATTACCCCGAGCAGAAAGTCAATGGCCTTTTACTTACTGCAGATCTATTTCACGGTGTAATTTAGAAATAGATGGAAAAAACGGCAACACACGAACAAAACAGATGATTAAATAAACACAATGCATAACGGATTACTTCCCAGGAGTGTTAGTCACTAGAAGATGTGACATGACTCTCGCTGTGAGCTTGGATGTATGTGTATGTGTGTGTGTGTGTGTGTGTGTGTGTGTGTGTGCATTGTGGGGATATATAGACCATAGATTAATATTGATCTGGAGTCCTTATCAGGTGGCTTGTGGGCCGTGCTGCTCAGGCGCATTAGCAGGCGAGGCCTCTGCTCTGCTCCAGCGTTGGAGAGCAGGGAACTGATAGGAGACGTGATAAATCTGCCCGGGAATAAGCTGTCACAGAGCCGCCGCACGCGGGAATATTTAACGCAAACATAAAATATGGCACGTCTGTTGTTTTATAGTCTAGGGGGGTGAGGGATGGCAGGTTTTTAAATCCCACTCCCACACACTCACACACTCAAACTCTCTCTCTCTCTCTCTCTCTCTCTCACACACACACACACACTCACACACACTCACACACACACACACACACACACGCACATACACACACACTCACACACACACTCGCTTGTGCCAATGAAAAGGGCTGTTGCACTGCTCTTGCTTGTGTCTGTCTCTTTCTCGTTCTGTCTCTGTCATTCTTTCTCAGCCTTCAAGCTCCTCCTTCTTCTCTCTTTGTCCCTTTTGTCTCTCTGACTGTCTCGCCATCTCTCTTTCTCATTTAGCTGTCTCTGCCTCAACTTATTCTTTCTTCACCTCCAAGACACCCCTTGTTCACTGTCATTCTGTCTGTCTGTTTGCATTCCCTCACTCCTTATTTCCTCTCTCTTTCTTCCCTGTCATTGCTTTCTCTCTCTCTCTCTGTGTGTGTGTGTGTGTGTCTCTCTCTCTATCTCTCCCTGTTGCCCAGTTCCATTGGCTGTACTAAAAAAAATAAAAAATTCTGGCAGTTTCAAAAGTGGTGAAAAATAATATGGATAATACAGAGCAGGACTGTTTGGCAGGGCAGCGCTGTGAGGAAGGGCCATCTTATCAGGTGCAATTATGTGGCGAGGTGTAGAACATTTCTGCCTCTGTATTTAGATTGAGCTGATTTTGTCCTGGGCCCAAAGTTGCAAGAACCAGGAGCCTGGAAATTGGTTTCCTGCTATCTCCCCCAGAACACAGAGAGAGAGACAGGGAGGCTGTCTCAGCCACTGCACAGAACCTTGCACCCACTGCACAGAAACACACACACAAACACACACATACACACACACGCACACACACACACTGTCCAGTTATGGCACAAATGACAGAGATAAAGTAAATGTGTCGAAGGATTTATTTCCTGCAATTCCTTCCAATTTCTTTATTTATCTATTTATTTATTTATTTCTTTTTGCTCATCTAGATTTGGGATTTCATATTTGGTTGCTCTTGCTGTGCACTGCTTATAAGCTTGGCTATACCCCTGAAAGCAAAGTTCAGAAAAGTTAGAATGTGTGTGTGTGTTGTTGTTTGCCTTCCAAACGAGGCAGTCTGAACTGGAAAGGCTGAGCATGCGATCATCTTGTGACACCCATGGGTCTTAGCGAGTTTGGTTTAGAGGCAGAGATTTCCTAGGAAAAAAAAAAACAAAAACATACATCAAGCATTTAAGACAGGCCCAGAATTCCCCTGCTCTCTCTCTCTCTCCCTGTTAGGTAAATGATAGGGTGCAATGTGACTGGCCTTGTATGCCCTCCTCCCTCTCTCACTCTCACTTCCTGGCAACCCCCATGATCTTGCCACGGAGCTCAGAATTCCACAGGGACTGGGGAGACACCATGCTCTGCAGTCATCTCATGATCTGACCGACCCACAACCCACCCCGCCCCCCGCCCAAACACACACACACCCCACACCCCCCTCACCCTCCAGGCCTCCTTGTGATATGCATGTTTTGTCCTTAAGACATGTTTTCTCTCTCTTTCTCTCTCTCTCTGTCTTTCTCTCTCCCTCTCTCTCCATTCTTGAGATCTGGGCCATGACACAAAGGCCATGCCTCACTGTGGCCCTGTTTGGTTCTTTGCCCGGGGGCAGCAGTCACACTATGATCCTTGCATGGAGGAGGAGGTGGGGTGGGGGGGCAGATCCTAACAAGCAACTGCTTCTTTTCTCCTCTCTCTGTTGCAACCGTTTCTGACACACACACACACACACACACACACACACACACACACACACACACACACACACACGCACAGCAACACACACAACACACTGTATAGCATACAGTCACTCACCCACACACTGTCACACAGTCACAGGGGCTGCCCCTACTGAGAGACCAGTGGATCAGTGTCCTCCTTTCTCTTGTATTGCAGGAGACGTTGGCCTTCTGGGCCTGTTCCTTGGTGTGTGTGGACACTGAAATAGCCCCCAGAGCAGATGAATGAACATGAGCATGAGTAAACAGGAAGAGAGAGAGAGAGAGAGAGAGAGTGTGTGTGTGTGTATGTGTGTGTGTGTGGGTGTGTGTGGGGGGGGGGTGGGTGGGTCTGGCAAAGAGGGTAAAGACCCCCTGATGAATATCAAAGATGATGCCATCCTCTCTTCCTCACATCTTCCTCATCTCTTTGGTGTCTGTCATATAACCCCCTACACACACACACACACACACACACACACCATTACAGCCCCCAGAGTCCTACCTCATGAAACCCATGTTTGTCATGAAGCACAAATTCAGAATGTATTTATGCATATTAACTTAAATTGCATGGGATTATTCAGGGTTTTATGTCATGTGTATGTTTTTTCTCAAATGCACTGTGTGTTTGTATTCGTAATGGGATTAGCAAAAGGCTATAGGAATCAGTGCAAATCCTATTGACAGTACAATTATTCATTCAGAAATACATTATGGACAGCATAGTAGAAAATAATCACTGTGTTTGCCAAACAGTGGATTATTATTAATCTGACCCTGATTTACTGTAGGTGATTGAACATTAATGTTCCTTTTTGATTGGATTTAAAGGCAACGGGGGTTAGTGGATCCCATTGATTAGCAATGCCTCTCTTTCTGTCTCCTGCATGCCTGCCTCTCCCCCTCTCATTCTGTGCTCTTCAAACCTCTGGATTATATTCTATGACTGGTTATGTCCCTGTGCCTTTTCTTGTCTAACTGTCCTAATATCTGTACTGTCTCTCCATCCATTCTGTGGATTGCTGCCATGCTATTGGTCAGCCCTCCTGTGCTCTGCATATACTGTTCTGTGGTATTTTAATCCCTGATGTCTTTCCTGCCTCTCCGTCTCCCAGCTCTCTGCCTGCATTTCCCACTCCTTCCTTTCTGTCTGTATCCTTTCTCACCCTCTCTCACCTTCTGTCTCTTTCTACCACCCTCTGCCCTCCACCCCCCCTGCCCCCCCCCCTCTCTCTCGACGGAAACTTTATTAATTCCTCCACACATGTCCCCCCCCCCCCCAACTCTCAGCTCTCCTCCCTCCCCTTGGCCATTCTGCTGTTCATTTGTCTGATGGTCTCTCGTAAACAACCTGTCTCTGGGTTTTTATTAGTTCTGTCCGTCCACCGGCACAGAGCCTACAGTCTCTCCGCCTCCTCGCTAACTTGCTCTCTCCCTCTGCTGATGGCCCAGACAAGGCAAGGCAAGGCAAGGCAAAAATCAAGACCGCAGGCCACTGAGATTGCAGTCAGCGATTATTGTTATTGCCACAGCTTGAAGTGAGCCTTGTGCTAAGTTTGCTTTATGGGCGCATACCGCAGAATGTTCTGGATTGTGCATTACAGATGGGTAATCTGAATGCCCTTGTGTTGTGCATAATAAAACAGAAAATTGTATTACATGGGGTCAGTGTTGGCCAAGCAAGCGAGTCAAAGGGCTCTTCTGAAGAGTGGCTAGTAGTAGGCATTGCAAGTCAAGCTCATGAGGCATGTCTTGTGCGTATGAGGTGCGTACGCCTCGGAGTGTGCAGTCAAGAAAAAGACTAATGATAAAACATAGACTCCATCATATTAGCCAACACGGTCACTGGGGAGACAATTCAGTACACAAATCAGATTTCACACGGCCAGAGAATTGGCAATAAATCACAACCAGGACAACACAACACAACCTAACACACACCCAATAATATCACAGATTAAAATAGAACACACACACACACACACACACTAAAAAATCTGCTAATTAAAGGAGATAAATCTCCCATCATTCCTTGTTTTGCAGGATAATGACGCTCAGGGTTATATTTAATTTTCCAATCCCTCTTGCCACACGCGTGTCAGCTTCAATTTGGTCCGAGTCGTCGGCCTTGGAGGGCCCCAGTAATATCAAGCACAAACAATCAATCCGGGCCAATCTTGCCCAGTCCTGACGGACTCCCAGAGAATATTAACAGGCCTCTGTTCTGCAGGAGAAAGCCCTGATGTTGCCATAGCATTACTTCCTCAGCTAATTTGTGTGTGTGTGTGAGCCACAAGAGGCACTCACAATGAGTGAGCTGTAACAGATCTTTGTGCACACATTGGAAATCTCACTCTCTACTGCTCTCTCTCTTTCACTCATTCTCTTTCTCTCTGTCTCTCCTCCAGTTATGAACACAAATGTACATCTTTCAGCACAATGTTGGACGGACCACTGAACATCCAAAGCACTTTCACACTGCTGTAGACAATATTTTTTAAATGGATGGAGGGTGTGTGTGTGTGTATGTGTGTGTGTGAGAGGGAGAGAGCATGTGGGTGTGTATGAGGCGTGACCCGTGTCATGCCAGGCACACAGATCCGTAGCCATGTGGCCATGGATGGGTGCCCAGTTCTTGGGTGGCACAGGAGGACATGCAGTAAATCTGCTCAGTGTTTGAGCACGACTCAACCGCTGCCCAGAGAACACACATCATTTCTCAGACTGTGGGCACTGTACTGGGATATGAGGGGCATTTTGCTTGGCATGGTCAGTGAGCCTACAGTAAATTGTGTGTGTGTGTGTGTGTGCATGCATGTGTGCGTGTGTTTGTGTGTCATCTGTTTCTTTTGTGTTTCCAGGCTTACATATGTGTCTGTGAATGCATTTTGAAATTTTCATGAGCACAGAGAATGTGTTTGTCAAGTAAGTGTGTGTGTGTGTGTGTGTGTGTGTGTGTGTGTGTGTGTGTGTGTGTGTGTGTTTCCACTTCAGTGGGCTCTATGTGGATTCATTGATGCCCAAGCACAGCTTGAGAGCAGGATGGGGCCTGTGAGCCTGGGCCTCCCCTGTCTTATCTACCATACTCAGCACGAACTAGCTTCACACACACACACACACACACACACATACACACACACACACACAGATCTCATCCCCTCTCTCTCTCTTTCTCTCTCTCTCTCTCACACACACAAGTCCTTAAGTCTCTCTTTTCATTCTTGCATCTCTTCCTTCCTGAGTATCTCCTTGTCATTGTCTTGCTCCAGTAAATGAACTGAATTTTTCACAAATTAAATTACTCTCTGTGCTCCCTGGACAGACATCATCCTCTTGACTGAACTGGGCTCATTCTGGCCTAATTCTCCCACCCCAAGCTTCACGCTTTTAAAATGGTGAAACAAAAAAACCTCAGGCATCAAATGGAGAAAACAACAGCAAGCAGATGGCAGATGGACAAAGAGGAAGCAAAGTGGAGAGAGTGTTGAAGAGTTGGAGTGAGAAGGACAGGAACAAGGGAAGAATGGAGAAGAGGGAAAAACTGGAAATGAAAAAGGAAGGGGCACCCTGGGAAAAGGATGAGAGGAGAGGGAGGAGAGGAGAAGGAGCAAGTGTGAGGGGAGAGAAGAGGAGAGGAGAAGAGAGGGAGTGAATATAAGGGAAGGGGGGAGGAGAAGGACGCTGTGCTGTGCTCTGCTGTGTCTTATCCTCAGTAAGACATCTGTGCTGCTTACATTCCCTTGAAGCCCACGCTGAGAGTTCTTTCCCTTTACAGTACCCCCCCCCCTCCCACCACCACACACACACACACAGTTATTCACACATGAACACACACACACAAACCTCACCAAACCTCCCTATTAACTGCTATTCCCAACTAGAGAGGTGACACAGTGCCTGACTCCCTCTGTCACATTTGTACTCACTTAGACAGACTCACACACTCACACACGCGCACACATACACATGCCATGCTCACATATACTTGCAAATACACACATGCATGTTTGAATGGAGGTGTATATGTACATATGCACACACACACACACACACACTCATATGCTCATTGGGTTAATTTTCCAAGCTGCCCCCCTGACATCCATCAGTGTTACCTGTATGTGCTGTGGGGAAGGCTGAGTCAGAGGTTGTTGCTCACATCATGTCCCTTTGCCTCGTGCACCTCAGTCACAGACACAAGGTCAGTCACCCAGGGCTCGCTTGTGCTCATCATGTGACGCTCGCTCCATCATCATCATCATCATCTGGCTGCTTCTTCTCTCTCTGTCGTCCACATGGTCTATCCATCTTTCTGTCTTTTTTTGGAAGCTGAGACACAAATGCCTAATTTGTCTCAGGCGGATGCCCCAGAAACCTCAAGGGACATGAAGGGCTCACATGGCACAGGGAAAGAAGGAAGAATGAATAGGAGACAGAGAGAGAGATAGAGAGAGAGAGGGGGGGGGGCGGTGGCGGGGTGGGAATGATGTGAGCATCAGCTGGGCTAATCATGAGGATGCTGAAAGCTCTTGGAAGAGATGAATAATAGCTGCCATTATTCCTCAAACATTTAGGACAGAATATGATCTTTAGGAAGGGCCTGAGAGAAGAATGAGCAAATCAGATGATGAGAGACAAAGTAAATAGGACACACAGACACACACACTCATCAAGTCAAATGAGGTGTTTACGAAGGCCAAGCAACTAGCACATAAATTTGTCTCTCTGTCTCTGTTTGTTTGGCTGGGCCAATAAGCAACGTCTGCTGGGGACCCTCTCACAGTTCAACGGCCTGCGCTGCGCCTGGATCTGTGCCCACGTGTGCCAGATCGTCCCGGTGACCCGTGTCTCTGAGCGCGGCATGTCTGTCCCTGTAACCTAGATCATCGTGATATGATTTCCCCCCACTTTTCTTTCTCTCTCTCTCTCTCTCTCTCTCTCTCTCTCTGTCTGTCTGTCTATCTCTGTGTGTTAAACACAGGGCGGTGACAGCCAGGGCTAGGGTGGTGAAGACTCTTATGTGGGTCACTCTTGTAGAAGTACCCCTGTGTGTGTCTGTTTGTGTGTGTGTGTGTGTGTGTGTGTGTGTGTGTGTGTGTGTGTGTGTGTGTGTGTGTCTGTGCGTGTGTGTGTGTGAACTCTGAATTCACTCTGATTTCCCCAGCTTTGCCAAAGACACAAACTCCCACCCAAAACTGCTCCTGAGTGTAATCTGGTTGGAAGTCTCAGGCTGCGTCTCATTCAAGCTTGTTTCAGGACAGCCTCCACCCTTACCTCAAACGACTTCTTACACACTCACTCAAACACACTTAAACAGAAGTAGCCTGTGGTTAAATACACCCACACACACCCACACACACGCACACACACACACACACACACTCACACACACATAAACTTTATCTACTAGAACTACCTCGCCCACATGACCCAAGATCGTAGGCCGAAGGTGAACAAGCCTCAAGACTGTGTGTGGGCATGTATGTGTGTGTGTTTTAGTGTGTGTGTGTGTGTGTGTGTATGTGTGCATGTGCGTGTGCGCCTCGAGTTGAGTACTTGTCCAGCACACAATCAGCCTTGACAGTTTTCCCCCACTAAGTTAGCATGGGGTCTTCACAGAAGATAACACTGGAGCCTGTTTATTTTTCAGCAACCACTTGAGTGTGTGTGTGTATGTATGTGTGTGTGTGTGTGTGTGTGTGTGTGTGTGTGTGTGTGTGTGTGTGTGTGTGTGTGTGTGTGCGCGCGTGTGTGTGTGTGTGTTTGCATTTGTGTGAGCACTGTACCCACATGCTTAGCAAAGATGAGAGCAGACAGGGAGGCTGCTGTAGCAGCAGTGCTTTCTTCTCTCCCTACACAGTGTTGCCCATAGGGGGCCTTTACACTTTACACAGCTGAATGCGTATGGCCACCTACACATGGCAGTCAGTCAATTAAGACTGTGCTCAGATCTTCTCTCTCTCTCTCTCTCTCTCTCTCTCTCACACACACACACACACACACAGACACAGGGTAGGGAAAGGAAGAGTGGAAACCTGGGTAGGGACTGATAGTGTGGATCAACCTCTCCTCTTATCTACCAACATCTCCTTCTCTCCTGTGTATATTTGCTCACTCTCTCCAGACCCCCCCCCCCCACACACACACACACACCCCTCCTCGTCCACCACCACTGGTCCCCTCTCGCTTGCTCGATGGCAATGCTTTCATGAAAAGCCTCCCTGTGCATCTATGGCCATCCCATGGGCTCGGGGCCTCTTCAAACGGACTGGGGGAAAAAGTGCAATCAGATAATGGGCTTGCTCATTCGCTCGCCTGCTCGCCTGCTCAAATGCTTTCGGCTTGGAAATACACTTTGACTCTCCCTCACACTTGGGTTGTTTTGGTAGGACGCTTGTTACGTCTCATTGCCTGTGTTGTGTTGTGTTTTGCTGTTTGTGTGTGTGCGTGAACTTGTGTGTGTGTGTTTTTCCAGTGTATTAATTATGGAGCCTACAGCAGAGTGAGTGTCTCCCAATCCTCTTTCATTGGTGCTGCAGAGTGTGTAAGGTGGCTGGAGCTGGGCAAAGTCACGCAGCCATGAAAAGGGGAAAATGAGGTGCTGTTTCTCGTGTGTGAGTGAGAGTGTGTGCTTGTGTGTGTTTGTGTGTGTGAGTGAGATTGGTTTGCTGCTCTGTGTTTGTGTGTTTCTGTGTGTGTTGATGTCAGTGTGTGTGTGTGTGTGAGCATAAGCATGTGCACACTGAGCCTGTGTTTTGCATGTGGCTCTTCTAGACGTCAGTACAAGGTCTTCTTTTCCTTTCCAGGATTAGCATCCCTGTTTGCTTACCTCTCTATCCAAATAAATAAAGCAACTCCCCCAAATCCCGCTGCAATTATGCCCGATTCATAATTAATGCAGGCTGGTCTGGGAGCTCATTTAAATCAGTGCAGTTGTTCCTGCACCTTTGCATGCTTGTCTCTCCTCATCAAGGTAAACAGCCGCCACTGAGAGGGAGGGGTGTTGCCACTCACATCCACACTCATGGGAGCTTTACTGTGCTTTTTTTATTTTATTTTGGTGCGTCTGACGTATGCGACTGAGGTTTTTGTAGTGCACAGAGAGCAGAGATGTGTGTGTTTGTTTGTGTGTGTGTGTGTGTGTGTGTGTGCAGCAAGAAACATGCAGGTGAGCATGTTTCTTGCTTGTTGACACCCCAGTACCTGCGCCCCGGGATGAGACTGCACAGACAAACACGCACACACACACACACACACACACACACACACACACACACACACACACACACACACACACATACACACACACACATAGACACAAAGCCTGTTTAGCAAGCTGAAAGAAATACATGAAAGTGTAGGATGTTTCTTTGTGCCTCATAAATAAATAAATGATCAAGACACTAATGAAGAACGTGAGTGTGAGGATGCAAATACATCATGAAAGCTACTCTTCTGTAAACAAGTGGGAGTAGCATGATGACAGTTAATGGTGATGGAGGACTGACTGCTTCCACAGTCCAGTGCAGCTCCCAGTGATCTGTGGATAAGGCCTCACATCAGCAGGGCTTCT
>JAIFZK010000021.1:2357500-2375000 GCA_027481765.1 Tenualosa thibaudeaui | reverse complement strand
ATGTTGTAATACATCATTAAGATGGAATATGTGCCACAACACACCACAGCATTGAACCTTTAGGAACCAGGCTCCGTTAAAAACAGAACATGGTTTATTTATTTATGGTAATATTTATTTATTTATTTATTTATTTATTTATTTATTTATTTATATGTGTAATCCAGATCATTCAGCATAAATATTTATTTTGTGTTTAAATGGATCATTTGAGAGAATATTATAATGCACTTGTGTGTCCATGCATTCGTTTTGGAGTGTGAGCTAGAACAGGTATTGTGGTCAATAAGTCCCAAGACTTTACTCCACAAAATCTTTAAACTGTATAATTACATGTAATCCATTCTAACACAAGGTGCTCTCTGCTATGATTGAAGTCATGCTGGTTCAGGTTTGCACATGTCCATTCTATGCCTTCTCATCTGGTCAGGTGTTCAGTGTCTGGCTTAATATAGAATATTACTGTATTGCATTATAATAACCTTACATGGTATTACTTACATGGTATATTTGATAGTAATATATACATGTATCAAATAAAACCTAGTCCAAATGAATGTGCTAGTTATAATCCATGTTCATGCTGTTGTGGACAGTGGCCACTCTGTGATACATGGCTACTCATTGGTTTTTTATCCTTTTCATCTGTTCCTGCCTGTACTTCCCTTCTCTCTGTTCTTCTTGCTTGCTTTGATGGCTGGCTTGAAGCGCAGACTCTGTCTCTGTCTCTGTCTCATGGCGTCAGCTCGAGCTCCAGCCAGCCTGGGCAGAGAGCGTAGAGGCTCTTTCACTCGCTCGTCCGCTCCCAAAGCTGCTGCGTTCGTTAGATCAATTCTGGGAGCAGCAATCATAGCGGAGCCGTCCGGGGGCCCCGACTACCACTGATGGCGTACTACAGAGTGAAGCTGACACCAAGAGAGAGGGAGAGAAAGAGAGAGAGAGGAGAGGAGAAGAGAGAGAGGGAGAAATTGCTCAGAGTGCATTTGGCAGCCAAAGGCCAGTGATGATCTGGATTGTTCTCTAACGCAGACGGACAAAGTGACCCTCGGTCTTTTGATCTTTTTTGCCGACACTCAACAGTGTGTACGTCAGGCGGAAGGACTGTGTTGCACAGGACTAGGGAGGAGGAGGAGGAGGTGGAGGATAAGGCGGAGAAAGAGGATGAACCGCATGGCCATTTGAGCTTCCTGTTAAGGTCCCTTGATCTATGCACATACGAGGAAGGGAGAAAGTAAGAAAGAGAAAGAGGGAGGGATGGAAGGAATGAAGGAAGGAAATGAGAGGAGGATCAATAGAGGGAGTCACTCGTCAGACAGATTAGGAGCAGGGGAGACAAAGTTCCTGGAATTGCCACTCTCACAGCACTCCCTCCTCTCCAGAACATGCTTGACTGTCTGCCTGCTCTGCCAGCACATCGGAGGCGTCTGTGAATCTAACTGAAGGAAAGGTGCAGAGAATCGAAGAAGCTTGAATGAGCAACTGCTTCTTTCTTCTGTCTCCATGGCTTTCTTTCTGTCTTTATCCCTCCTTGCTGAATAGTTCTGTGTCTGCTTTACTGGCACTCCAGATTGCAGATTGGAATTGAGGTTGAATTTGTATTCAAGAGAGCAGCATATGCAACAATAATTAAGCTGCAAGTAATCAATCATGGAACAAAGACCATAGTGCAAGAACACAGGCAGCACATGCAGAGCATTCGGCAAAGCCAACAATGTGTATTTGTGTGTGTGTGTGTGTGTGTGTGTGTGTGTGAGAGAGAGAGAGAGAGAGAGAGCGAGAGAGAGAGAAGGAAAGAGAGGGAGAGAGAGAATGTGTATGCAATGATAGCCTTTGGACTCTGAAATCTACAGCAGAGTGCCAGCAGATTTGGCTGGCTTTAAATTGCTGCTTTATTCCCAGGACCTTGCGCAGAGATTACAGCTCCTGTGAATGACTGCACTGAGCTAAGGCCATCTATCATTTTTCCCCTTTTCACTTTTCCATTCAAATTAATCCACTTTTTCCCCGGGAGAAGCGATGTGTGCCACTCGTTAAATTAATTAATTGTTCAGTTAATTATATAACTCATTTATTTAAAAAAAGTGGCACAGTGACACTCCGCTGTTGAAGACATGGCATGCTGTAATTGTACAATGAAAGTGGTTTAAAGACCCTTTTAATGTAGGCCCTTAGGCCTTTGGGTTGGAAAGAGTCCCACTTTAAGTTCAAACAAGCGTAGTCAATACGGCAGTCAGCATATGCTTCCTCCCAATTATTCGAGATAACAGTGGAAAAAAGGTCAGCCAAATTGCACAGAATTGGATCCAAAGACCAAGTTCTCGAAAAACTTCAAATGGGAGCAGAAACGGCAGCAGTGGGTGAAAGTTTATCTCCAAATGTGTTGAAAGCGCTCCCCTCTTGTGCTCCATACGTGCCAGACGGCGGGGAAAAAAAGCCATGCCGAGCAGTGGACTGAGAGCTCTTCCCTTCTCTTTCCAAGTTTCAAAAGAGCCGAATTGTTCCATGTAGTCACAAAAGTCATGGAGCGTGTTATTGCTCTTCCCATAGCGAGCAGGGGGGCGGCCCCCTGTTTCCTGACTATCTGCAGGCAGTGGCAGCTTCATGGGGCTGTGAAACTGCACTTCTGGTAGGTGGGAGATGATTGAAATGAGGGGGCCAAGGGAGTGCATCCCACTAGCCTGCTGCCTCCTCCAGCCTGCAAGCTCCAGGGGCAAGCTCAGAGCAGATAGGCAAGGTGGACAAGAAATAATAAAAAAAAGAAGTTTTTGAGTTTTTTTTCAGGCTCTAAGAGCAAAGGAATTGCTCCTTAGGACCTGACGCTGTCTTCCTTTTCCATCTTTTTCTGGTTTGTCCCTTGAAGCTGCCCTCATCAGGGACAGGCTTATTTTTAGGACTATTGTATAGCAGAGAACATGGCAGAAGGGTAAAAAAAGAGAGAAAGCTTTTCTTGTGGTGAAAAAAATGCTTTTAGAAAAGGAGGAAAAGTGTTTAAATGCATTTAAAGAAAAAGAGAGGCCTCCTGCTTGAAGCAAGAAAGTGAAAGAGAGAGAGAGAGAGAGAGTTGGAAAGAGACCTGGAGGTTGCATTAAACATGACAAAAAGAGCTTTAAGATTGCTGACTGTAAATGCCCCACACTCTCTTCACACTTTCATCTTATTTTTTTTCCCTTTTTTTCCGTGCCCCTGTGAGTGGGACCTCCTGTAGTTTGAGCAAAAAAGCTGGCCTGGTCACCATGTTAGGCCATCAGTAAGCAGCAGAGTGCTTCTGAAAGAACAGGTTCTCCATTGGAGCACAGTGTGTCTATTAACATCACGTCTCCATAGTTGATTACCCACAATTCTAGCTTTCCCCAGTGTCTTGTGGATTCTATCCATTGCTTTTGGTGTACATCCATTTTTCTGTTGAGTAATATAACCCACCATCAGCTTGAAAGGTAGCGGAGAAAGCATTTGTTTCCCTCAGTGATCTGGTGTCAATCAAAATGAATTTATTTGTTTGTTTTAGCTCCTCTTTCTATTGTTTTTTTGTGGATCTCAGTCAATAGATGCAAAGTAAATCTCTTTCTCTCTATGTGTCTCTCTCTCACATACTCACAAACACACATATTATCACACACACACCAGGAGAGCTGAGAGGTAGTAAAAATCAATGTGAATAAATCTCAGCTATCAGAGACATGACAGGCCAGACGACAGGGACTCTTAAAAGCCTGAAATACTTTTAATTCGCTGTACCATGAGGCAAGCCATTGGAAAGTTATGAACGAGAACTTAAAGCCTTGGATCAAAACCACACATACACACACTTTTCTCTCACTCTCTCCCTCTCTCTCTCTCTCTCACACACTCACACACGCACACAAGCCTTTTGCATTGTATTTATTTTCGTTTATTAATTTGTGGTTTCTTTTCCTCATCTTCCCAGAGAAGACGAGGCATAGCTGCACGCAGTATGGCGCAAATTGATTATCATATCAAAGACCTTTTGGAAATAAATATGCATTTGTGTGGACATGGTGAGTTTTACATTAGAGCATGCTCACTTTGAATGCGTCTTTAATACACACTGTGCTTGTGTTGGTTGTAGGCGTGGGATTTGTATTTCCCTCAATGTGCTTTTTTTTATTCTCAAAGAAGTGAAGGCCTGGGCAACAGTGGCATCCTCGCTTCTCTTCCTCCTTCCTCTGTTGGATATTAAAGCAGGCCAGAGAATTGGGCTGTATTTTTAGTGGTAGCCCTGGCCTGGGCTCCTCTTTTTTTTCATTACGACGCTTTCATGTGAGGCTTTTTCTGCCATTGTCGTCTTAAATGGAACGTCGATACTCTGTGCTTCTTGAGCCCACCATGGAAATGGGCTTAGCGCTGAGGCCCGTAAACACAAATCTGAAAGTCCGCTGAGAGGAGGAGAAGGGGAAGGAGGACGAGAGAAAGAGAGGAGGATGAGGAGAGGAATTGAGAGAGAGAGAGAGAGAGAGAGAGAGAGAGCCCCCCCACCGCCCCCCATTTTGCAATCAGGAACTAATACACACTCTTTTCCTTCTTCCCTCTCCTCCCTGGCCACCATGACAGGGCTCTATAAATAACCAGCTAACTCCCATTCACTAACTCTCTCCCATCCCACCCCACCCCTCCCCTCCCTTCTCCTCTCCTCCTCTCCTCTGCTCACTGCTAATCTTGCATTCTCTCTTTCCTTCTCTCTACTCTTTTCTTTGTCCGATTGTTCAGCACCAGTTTCCAGCTTTTTCTTTTCTTTTCTTTTTTCCATCTTGTTTCAGTTTCTCCTTTTGCATTGCTCTGCTAAAATTCCCACTTACAGTCACCAACATGACATGTTTGGCTTTCTCTCTTTCTTCTCTACTCTGCAATCCATTGCCTACATCTTTGGTGTTTGATTTGAAGTGTATGAATGTGTGTGTGTGTGTGTGTGTATGTATATATATGTGTGTGTGAACATGCATGTGTCATGATGACTGAAATAAAACAAACAAGCAAACAAAATGATTTGTAAATGGTGTGGTAAATTGCTGTGTGTGTGTGTGTGTGTGTGTGTGTGTGTGTGTGTGTGTGTGTGTGTGTGTGTGTGTGTGTGTGTGCGTGTGTGTGTGTAAATTAGGAGAGTTGTCCTGAGGGGGAGTGACTCCTCTCTGGGTGTCTTTTATGAGCTCTTTTGCACAGTGGGCTCCTGGCAGTAAGTCAGACCACTGAAGAGAGAGAGAGAGAGCGTCCAGGCGAGAGACAGATTATGAATGCAATATATTAAACATACTGGCCCCATCTCCTGGGACAGCCTAGATAATGCACTGATTGATTTTTACTGAGCTGTTAACTATTAATGCAGCCATAACATCAATGTGTTCACAGGAAAGACATCACAGGGGTAACTCCCTCTAGCACTGGGGGGTTTGTGAATGGAGCTGCTATAGTTTTCTTCCACTTAGAACTCCATGTCACAATTATCAATTAATAACTTGAATAAAGTTATAAAAAGGCAAACCAGCTGTAGTTTATACCTATTCTGCATGTTCTGGGACAGGGTGGAAGACATGTTGTGGAGGAAGTGTTGCAACTCTGCGGCCATGTGAGGGTGTATTAATCACATCCATAAAGCTGTCTTGGGACTCTCACTCAGTAAAAAAAAAACATGCCACCCCATCTCAATTACAAAGGAAATCAGTCAGATTTGACATCTTGTCATCGACAAAGTATATGGGAGTTTCATTTTCCTTACTGGAAATTAGGAATAAAAATTATAGTTTTGTTGAAATGAAAAGGCTTCACCTGTATTCAGTTTGATTGTGTAGTAGATAGTAGATAGTGTACTTTGGACTGTAAAAGCTTATTGATGGCTTCAGGTGCTGTACTTATTCACAGACTCGTATGGCTCATCCACTGTTAATTCAAGAGTTCTGCCCTAGAACTGATCTTTTCTCCGAAAAGGAATCAGTCACAAGGATCACTGGAAACTTTAGATGTCTCTAGTGGAATTATGCAGTTTGCTAATGGACAATAATGATATGAATTTAGATTTTTTTCTCCTGGTTGTGTATATAAAAACAGATAACTGTTTGTGTAAGGGAGTTTGTTGGCATGGAGACTTGAGCATCCACTGGCCTGAGAGGTCTTGTTGCCAGGGGTACGGAGCAAAAAGGGTGAGCTAGCAGGATGAAGTAATTAGCAGGAGACATCCCATCAACAGACATATGCACACACAGAAAGACGGACATTTAAACAGATACATGCACACACACACACGCATGCGTGCACACACACACATACACACACAGACCCACAGCAGTGTAATTAACATTGATTTTACTCCTCATAAAGTTCAGTTTATCACAAGAAAGCCCTATTAACACCACAACCAACAACAGCAACAAAACAACTGCACAATGCATCCACTCTTACTCACACACTCACTTGACTAACCCTTATTTATGTTGAGCATCACTTGCTGACTGTTGCCTGGATAACCATTCATCTCCCTCCTCATATTCACAAACTCCTAAAGATCTGCATTCAGGCCTGTGATGGATAGTGGATGTCTAAAGTCAACGCATCTCTCATCAGTCTCCCCTGTAACCTCCTTCGTCCCTGACTGTAGTAAATTACAGGGGACAGTATGGAAGTAATTACAGTGATTGGCAGGCAAGAGAGAAAAGAGAAAAACGTCAGAGGAAGGAATGGTGAGACAATAAATGCAACACTTGCTCATCTGCATTGTGACTGCAAAAATGACATTGTTAAAACCATTAGCGGGTGAGAAGAATAAGAGAGTGGAGCACCCCACTGAGGGAAGAGGGAAATTAAGACAGAGCTGCATTACTTGCCAGTCACCTTGTGAGGGAGTAGATGAATTGGCTGATGTGCTAAAAACAGCACACAAGACAAATTCAGCTTTTAGAAGCGAAGGATTTCCAGTGGATGTTTGTTGTGGATCACTCAATAACACCATATTGTAGATGCTCAGCAGGCAGTCCTTAATTTAGTGCCTCAAATGTGTTATGTCCTCCAGCAACCAATCATTTGCTGTTCTCCTACTAGCGTAATGAAGACATATGTAAGCTGTGCACATCAGAGAGAGGTGTGTGTGTGGGGGGGGTTACTTGTACCCATAAAGGCTCTTTTCGAAGTAGATGAGGTCTAAAGCAGCGCTGTCCTTTTGTGTCAAGTATGAAGTTACCTTGCCTCTGTAACTAACTTTGCCTGCAGAGATGAAAAGATGATTGTGGAGGGTGGGGAGAGGGAGAAAAAGAGGAACTCGTCCAAATCTGTCTTCTTTGTTTCCTTTCCCGTGCTGCCTCTCTTTGACGAGAACTGCGAGTTTCTTTGCCTTTGATCAGTTGTCTTGTTCTCAGAAGTTCACCTCGCCTGTTGTATTCCTGGCCCTTCGGACTGTGCACGTTCACACACACACACACACACACACACACACACACACACACACACACACACACACACACACACTCATACACAGTGGATAAACGAGAAGGACTTGGAAAAGTGTCGCCTTTGAGTGAGAAAAAAAATGACAAAAGTAGCCTGGCACACACATACACCTACAATATGACATACACATTCACAGTAACTCTTAATAATGAGCATACTTTACCACCTTCCCTTGCATTTGCTTTCATTCTATCCAGTTTTCCACTCTCTCTAGTTTTCTTCTCAACAAGACACTAATGGGCAGTTGTGTGGATCTGACTGTGGTTCGACTCCTTCGCCAACTGGCACACTGCTTTCTGTAGGTCAATGTGACATTAATTAAAACACAGTGCGTGGGTGCAGGCAGCTTCAAGCCAAATAAATAAATAACTAGACATATATACACACAAACTCTCTCTCTCTCTCTCTCTCTCTCTCTCTCTCTCTCTCTCACACACACACACACACACACACACACACACACACACACACACACACACAGTGTTCTGGCAAAAGAAATGTGAAAGTAATCCCTTGAAATTAATGCCACTTACATTCCATAATATATAGCCAAGAATCATTTAAGAACACACAGAGGCTACTATTTAGCATTATAGGAGCCAATGTTTACTTGAAAGCAAGGAAGTGTGAGTAACAGTGATGGAAAAGATTGACAAAGAGACAAGGAAGTTAAATAGCGGAATGGCGAGAAAATAAGAGGGGAAAAGGGAAGAGAAAGAGGAGAGAGGAATGTAGGCTTATCTGCACAAGGCTGGTCCCACTCGGGGTCATGGTGCGATCCTGGAGACAGTGATGGATGCCCCCAGCTCCACTCAGGTCTGCCTCATTACGGCCAGCCATTTTGTAAATCAACAGATAATTGCAGCATACATCATGCACCTGCGGGGCCCAACTAGCCCACTGGAGTCCTTGTGTCATCACTGGCGGAAGGAGGATGGGCTTGATAGAAATTGAAAAACCGAGAGAGTAAATTCATTTTCCCCCATTCCCCCCCCACATCAGAAGCTGTTATGAGAGCTTTGCAGAGAAATGAAAAAAGGGATTTAGTCAATGACCTAGGCTCCTGCATTGTGGTTTTGCTTTGTTAAGACTGAATTCGTTATTATTATTATTATTATTATTATTATTAGGCCTGGTAGTAGTAGTAGTAGTAGTAGTAGTGGTGGTGGTAGTAGTCGCCTAGTAGTAGGTAGGTAGGTAGTAGGTAGTAGTAGTAGGCTATTGCATTTGTTCATCTGTGCTCGCATTCTGTAAGCTCTGCTTGTCTACCTGTAGTTTTCTTATGGCAAAGCTGTGTATTGGACTCTAGTTTATTGGGATTCCTGCATCCTCTTGTGAAAGTTACTGCATAGAGCCCTAAAGATTAAGAAATTCTACTATGGGGACTGATAGGTTTGCTATTCAGATAAAGTCTACGGTCAGGCTGACAGCAAAAAACTCCATGAAATCCTCATCTTTATCTTTTATGTCATTTTGTCTCCATTGCTGCCTTTCTCTGTTTTAATCATCCAATTCTCTGACGATGGTCTTAGCCTGGCTGAAATCCTTGGCTGACTGAACGCTCAGCCCTCAGAACCACAAACAATTTCAGCTGAAATGTCAGCAATCTGTCAATCTCCGCCTTGTTGTCTAGTCAGTAGGCAAAAAAGAACCGTTGAGAGAAACTGTCAGATGGACCAATACCAGAAAGGTGTGTCATCAGTTGGAATACTGTGCTGCCATGTTTGTCAAACTCATAAAACGCACATGCTCATTAAGTCTGTATTGCGGTATTATTTTCAAAGCAGACATTTAAGCTGTCTGTGTCATCAATCCAGCACCGGGGAGAAGAACAGGCAAAGTACGAGCCCCCTCATCATCTGCATGCCTCCCCCCTTCTGTCTCGAAGCTTTTAATCAGGTTCGAAGCTCTTGTGACGGTGAAGGGCTTCAAATTGGACATAATTGCTTGATGTCATGTGAATACGATGAACGGATGATGAAAAATTTCGCTAAAATGGTAAATATGGTGACAGCTTTGCCTTTTAGATCTTTCTGACAGACGTGAGAGGGATATTCCTGTATTAAAACCTAAAAGGAAAAGAGTTGTTTTAAATAGTTATGTTGTGACTATATATGCCTTGTGGAAATGTGATCTGATGTAGGCTTAAGAGAAAATTCTCTTTCACGCTAGTAACGTCAGGGTAAATGTATGTTAAGAACTAAAAACTGGTCCATATCATGTTTGAAGGTGTTTCTAAATGTCCTAGTATTATATGTGCAGTGGGTTATTTAACTTCAGAAATATTAGTGGGGCCTGTGGTTGATACTCCCTAACAGTAACTGTTGGTTTTGCCACAGTAGCCTAGCTTGCTTACCTGTCAACTTCAGACTCTTATCGGTGCTGAGCCCAGTGCAGAGCAGAGCAATAGCCTTACCTCCAGAAAAAAAAGATATAATTCTGTCCTCTGTTTTTCATACAGAATATAGTGTTGCTCCATAAGCAGGGTGTAAAACATCCAAAAATATGTGCTGCTGGAGTTTTGCGCTATAAAATCAATGGGAAGAGTAAAATCACATCAGATACATTTCAGCTTCTTGGAATGCTTGTGTAATGTGATTTGGAGTGAAGCCTTAGAGTGCCATTGATTCAGCTGAAATGTATTAGGCAATCTTAAAATGAACGTCATGACAAAAAACTCCACGTTCATCATTAATATCTCCCTCTGTCTTTTGAGGAAAAAATAGATTTCTACATCTCACCTTCCCTCCTCCTTTTCCTTCACTTCCTGCCTCCACCTCACAACTCCTTCCATCTCTTCCCCCATCCATCACTCCATCCTGTGAGTGATTGCTGGAGTGCAACTCGTTTTTTAACCCTTGCCCTTCCCCCCTTCCTTGTTCTTGCCCTCTGAAGGGGACGTTAACCCGCGCCCGTACCGAACTCAACCCAGAGTATCTGGACCTCCGCTCCCGAGCTGAACTCAACCCTGAGTACTGGACCCCCTGCACTCCCTTAGTGAGTAACCCCACACTGGCTCTTTCTCTTAGCTCATCAGCAGCTGCACCGCTACACCCATATAGACTCATTTGGACTCCAGCAGCCCCTCTCCTTCTCCATTCCCACATTCACTGTGAACAGAGCCCTCCTCGTTACTGGACACAGGAGCTCTCCCTCAGCTCTTTCTCAGTCATCTCTCTTTTGCTGCTGCCTTCTCTCTTACTCTCTCTCTCTCTCTCTATGCCTCAGTTGTTTCTTGTTCTTGTCGTTCGCCCACTGCTTGTTATCTGTGCTGATATTCTGCCCTTTGTCTTTGTCAGTGTGTATTTCTCCTTTTCTTCTTCTTTTTTCCTTTCTCTTTTTCTTCTTTCTCTTCTTTTATATCTGTGTTCCTTTTTTGTCACTTCCCGTTTTAATGACTTAACAGCTTTAACCCCCTGTCACATTACCATAACAGCATCATTACTGTAAAACAGACATGCTAATGCAGTACTCTCCAAGCAGCCATCTCCTCCTCGTGTGAGAGAATGTCCCGCTTATTACCACCCAGGCTTCATAAGCACAGGGGGTGGTGGTGCTTTTTGTGTGTGTGTGTGTGTGTATGTAGCTGAAGTTGTGGGATATTTTCTTCATCATCACCACCATCATCACATGTTGCTAAACTAACCTACTGCAGTTGCTAATGATGTTAATGCCTTTGCTGTTTCCACCTACTCTCAACCCCCAACAAACTTTTGTTATGTGCACCCTGCAAAAGATAGTGTGTGTGCTTCTGTGTGTGTGTGTGTGTGTGTGTGTGTGTGTGTGTGTGTGCGTGTGAGGGAGAGAGAGAGAGAGAGAGGTGACAAAATAGAATTGTCTCAGGGAACCATATAAAAAAGTTAGCTATAACTTTTGAAATGAGTGACTGTATTATTGTTTTTCGTTTTGTTTGTTTTGTTTTGTTTCTATTGCTGCTGATGTTGTTGATGGTGTTTTGCACACTCTGACACGGTGCTCTCCCTGCGTGGGGCTTATTTGCTGAATTCATTTAGCTGTCACTCTTCAGAGTGATGAAGCAACCTGATATTAATATGTCGTGATGGATATTTGACACAGGGACAGCAAAGGGAAATTGTTTTTTGGTTTGTCTCTGTTAGAGTCTCTTTGTGTATGTCTGTGTGTGTTGCGCTGATTCCTGTTAGACAAATACACCTCCTAATCCACGCCTTGGTGATAGTCTCTCTGCTGCTTCTTGGGGTGATTGTAGGAATCTGTGGCGCTTGACAGAAGTCCAGAGGTAAGAAATAGGTCAACCCCAAACCCCCTCCTCTCCACCCACCTACTCCACCATGGTAGTGAAATACACCACACTCTTGGCATGGAATGGCACAGCGGCAGGCCAGGATTCTTTCCTGTTGACAAGTGTGGGTGCATTAAGGAAGTTTCCGAAGCTGGTCTCGTCCTCTGTGAACGAGCCAGGACCCATGGTCAGATAGATTGAAACAGTGAGATGTTGATAGAGGCAGGGGAGATTACGAATCTCACTCTCTCTCTCTGCTTCACACACACACACACACACACACACACACACACACACACACAGACACATGCACATGCGCACACACACACACACACACACATATATACAGATACTATTCCCACATTCCCACATATAATTTCACAGACACACATATTTTTACACATGCACACACTCTCCCTCAGATTATGTGCACACACCCACATCCACACCTATACTCTCTGATGGATCCTAAGGAGCATGTTGGCAGTGAGTTCTGGAAGGCTCCCCAGGCTGCGTGTGAGAGTGTGCCTGCTGGGATGTCCTTGTGAGCTGAGGCGAGGACAGTGTGTGTTTGGACTCTTCCGGACTATTCCAGGGTGAGTCTGCCAAACCCTTATATCATCCATGAAGAGGACGAGAAGCAGGGCTCCTTTCCAAAAGCACTTAAGCTCTGTGCCATCTCTGCCACCCATGCAGCAGCACTCTCACCACCAGCACCACACGGGGGGCAGGCCAGGGGCACGGCAGTGTGCTTTTCTCCCTCTCCATCAGGCCGATATGTTAACACAGGGCCATGGGAATGGGTGCTGCACCGAAGGTGGGCCCCTTCTCACGTGTGTGATGAGGCATGGGTGTGTCTGTGTGGGAGAAGAGTCATTATCCAGCTCCCATTGGCATGGATGCAGCTGTCTCCCAAGCCTCATTGGAGACTGTTGATGTGGCTGATCACGTTTGCGGATGCACATCTATCTAGCACCCAGCACCCATCACCGCACCACCCCCAATGCTGGAAATGACCCTTACCCACCGCCAACACGCCCCCGCCCCCCTGCAGCTGTTTGAGTGGGAAATGGAACTGGCAATGCTTGGAGATGGCAATGCATCTCTTTGTGTTTGTGTGTCTGTGTGTGTGTGCATGTGTGTGTGTATGTGTGTCTGTGAGTGTGTGTATGTTTGTTTATTTGTTTTGCACCTGAAATTTATGGGCATAGCAGGGAAATCGATATGCAGAGCGACACTTGAATCATTCGCTGCTACCAGCCCCGTCTGTTACATGGTTGGGCCAGTGTTAATGACTTTGTGTGTGTGTGTGTGTGTGTGTGTGTGTGTGTGTGTGTGTGTGTGTGTGAGGGAGGGAGGGAGGGAGGGAGGGAGGGAGGGAGAAGGAGCGAGATGGAGAGAGACAGAGAAAGGCAAGATAGTGAAATCAAAAAGAAAAGGTGAGGAGGGAGGAGGAAATGGACAGATGGGACACCAAGGTGCACTGCCAGACAAGAGGAGAAAATAGGATTTATGGGGAAAGATAGAGTGGAGCCAGCAGGGAATGAGAGAGAGAGAGAGATATGTGGGGATGTTTAGTGCTGCAGTGGTGCAGTTTGTGTGTGTGTGTGTGTGCGTGTGTATGTTTGTATGATACATATGTGTGACTGTGGTTTTGGATGTCACATCACTCCTTCTGGTGAGAAAGATAACAGTGAGTCAGGTGGACGTGACGCCATGATAATAGCATTTACGCGTGTGTGTGTGTGAGTGCATACTGCAGATAGCATCCACAGATAGGTCTCTTTGCATTACTGTATTGTATTATTATGTTAGACTGTGTGTGTGTGTGGATGAGTGTGTGATGTGTATCTGCAATGGGTGTGTGTGTGTGTGTGTGTGTGATGGGGCGTGGAGGTTAAGGGTCTATCTTCAGACGTCGGTCATGTCCACTACATCTGATCTCATCTGTCCTCCTACTCCTGCAGGTGTGTGTGTGTGTGTGTGTGAGAGAGAGAGAGAGAGAGAGAGAGAGAGAGAGTGAGTGAAGTTGCGAGCTGAAGGTGACCAGTAGGGGATGGAAATCTGATTGGACACACATACACATACACACACACACACACACACTTTTTCCTTTTCCACTGCTCGTTCCAAATGGCTGACATAGCCTCCTGCCCCTCTATGTCCTCCAGTTCCCCTGTCTTTCTTACCCCCAACACCCCCCCATTCACCCCTGTCTTGAAGCTCCTCCTCTTAGGCATGTCACTGACCATATCTTCATGACCACACACACACACACACAAACACACACACACACACACACACACACACACACACACACACACACACACACACACACACACACAGAGACCCCTACACACACATGTCACTGCGCCAGGGCTTCCAAGTAGATGTGACAGCGATCTAGTGTGTTGGATAAAACATCACTTACTCACACACTGGAGGACACACAACCTAACATGGAGATGGTATAATACATTACCCAAAGGTGAACTGGAAAGCAAACACTCTCAGTAAATAGTTTAAAAGAATTTATTAGATACAAAATTGTTGACAGTTGTTAACACTGAACCAATTGAAGCATATGAAGTGAAGTGTCTATGCATTGAGCTGTGCCTCTTCTCTTAAGCCCGGAGCCTGTCATATCTTTAATGGCAATGTATTGATCTTTCCGTCTACAAAAGCGTCTACGTTCACTGTCACTCTTCTGATGTGCTGCCTGTCAGATCCTCTAAGTACAGTTTACGGCAAAACTGCATCGTAAAATCTATACAGCCTATTATTTTTTCATGTCTGTTTGGACACTGTGGCCTTCCTTGGCCAACCCCCTGACAAAGGAGCTATTGAGACATATGTGTGTACTGTGAGACACTTGTAGTGATGCGTTATCAATACAGCCCCGCGCCCTGCAGGAGGTAATCATATGTGTGTGTGTCAGGTCTCCTCCCCCGTCAAGTCTCAGGCCCATTATTTCTCACCCTGGGCCTGTGGATAATGAACAGAAAGTGCCAAAGATGGTGTTTGCCCTCCTCGCACACACACACACACACACACACACACACATACACACACACTGCGTGGTGCTGTGGGACACTGGGGCGTCAATGGAGAAAAATATCGACACTGTGCCGTGCTGTTTGCTATTGCTCTTTGTATCCCTCCCCGTCCTCTCTCTGTGGACCTAAGAGCAGTAGTGGGAAGACAAACACTCCAAGTTGTATTGATAGCACAGCCCTGGAGGCAGTGTGTGTGTGTGTGTGTGTGTGTGTGTGTGTGTGTGTGTGTGTGTTAGGGGGGTGGGGGGTTGGCTCAGGGACTTATTGCTCAGAATATCTGAGATGACTGCCCTGTTCCTCAGGCAAATCCTATTAGTTTGGCCCAGAGCTTGCCTTGTATTGGCATTCGATAAGTCTTCCTTCCTCAGTCATTTAGAATGGCTATGGGTGTCATTCATGTGTGTGTGTGTGTGTGTGCGTGTGTGTGAGAGAGAGAGAGACAAAGAGAGGAAAAGAGTGTGTGTCATGACTATATGGGTTTAAGCCCTAATGTGTGAGGCCACTGATAGACAAGATCATTTTCACCATAGCTGTCTGTCAAGTTGGCAAATTGATTGGCAAATTGAAGCGCAGGGCTATTTATCTGGCTAGTGGAATATTCATGATTACAGAGAAGCAAGAACATTCCTGATAACTCCAGCCCCGCGGCCTCCAGTCTGTCTGTGCGCCATTGATTAGATTGATGCTGTGTTTCTGTTGTTGTGGCCTGAAGTGTAGCCAAGATACATACCATGACAGGGTAATTAAAGGAATGCATAGCCACAGCAGTTTGTACATGTCACAGTCACACACACACACACGCACGTACACACGCACACATGCACGCACACACACACACAACCTGATTGTAAATGTGGAGACAGCAGATTACATGCATGGTAAATCGTGCAGGCAGTGGAATGAAGGATGTCCCAAGAGTTAAAACCATGTAACCTTTCTGTAGTGAAGAGAAGCTGATGGGGGGTAAGACTATGGGGGGAAAATTGGATACAGGCTTCTCTCCGAACAAATGCACTGTGCCTGCCGATAAGCATAAATACTTTCTGCCATTTAGTGTGCTCAGTATGAAGTGCCTTGAAGACCATCTAAATGTGTAGCCTGAAAAAGGGGGAGAGAGAGAGGGAGGGAGAGAGAGAGATGGCCCAGTACCTCCAGCCCCATCAGTGTGCTCATGGCAGGAAGTGCTCTTTACTGCCGAGAATGGCCTCTGCATGAATGAGAGGGGGACATAAATGCACAAATGGGCGAATCAATCACAATCTTGTGCGGCCGACTCGCAGCAAAAAAAAATAATTGGCCTGTTTCTTCGCTGAGAGCGAGAGTGGCTAGTGCGTGTGTGTGTGTGTGTGTGTGTGTGTGAGAGAGAGAGAGTGAGTGTGTGTGTGTGTGAGAGTGAGTGTGTGTGTGTGTGTGTGTGTGTGTGTGTGTGTGTATGAGTGTTGTGTGTGTGGGGGGGGGGGGTGTTTTGCTTTAATCTTTTGCCGTGTAGATGGTAAAAGTCCCTGATAACAGAATGGCATGTCAAATGTGCTGTAACAGGTTCCTGGAAGCGCTTTTGGAACCCTTGTGCAAGCCCAAACTTAACTTAATGTGAGAGCTGGCTTAGGCTGCTCCAATTGCTTCTGGCTTTGAATAATTCTGGCTGATGTTACTTATGGAGATGGTTGTGTCAATATTAATGTGTGTGTGTGTGTGTGTGTCTGTGTGTGTGTGTGTGTGTGTGTGTCTGTGGTGACTTGCATAAACAGTATGACCCAAGAACTGTGTTGCCAGGCCATGTGCAGCAGGCACATGTGGGAGACTGGAGAAGAGCTGGAATGGAAACATTACTCTGATCTTTGCCACCCGGAGGCCTGTAGATGACATGCCATCAAGTGGTACTCTGGACTCTATTCTGGACTTTTTCAATATCTCTGAGTTCCTTATTTGCCTGTTTTGTTTCTTTCTTCTCTCCCTGCTCTCTTTTCCCCCATTGTGTGTGTGTGTGTGTGTGTGTGTGTGTGTGTATGTGAGCCCTTGTATAGCACGCCTCCAGCCAGATGTGATGGATCTAATCAGTATCTCGGTCCATCCACTAGAAATAAACTGCATCACTGGGGCACTTGTGTGCTCTCCTCCTGAGACGGCTGTCTTCCGTTGCGTGATCGCAATCACTGCACCTGTCGCTGTGGCTATCTGTCTGAATTAGACACACTTCCTGTTCTCTTCTCCTCTTCTTCCTCGCCACTGATCCCCTCTTTCTATCTCTCCCCCACCACTATTGGTGCAGCCTGCCCCATCATATCCACCACCGTCTCAGCAACCCCACCCCTCCCTGTTTTATTAACGGCAGAGTTGCTGTCGTGAGATAACTGGTCACTCCTGGAGGCGCTGAAAAGCGAAGGCCACTCTATTATCTGCCGGAGATGGATGGCTTGAAATATTGCCAGCAAGTGGCCATGTTTTTTTTTTTTTTTTTTTGAGAGGCGTTTACTGGCAAGCACACAGGGTGTCCTTAAAGCGCTCTCTGTCTCTCTCCGGCAAGAGCACCACGGCACAGCGCGGTGTAGCGTTGCACGCGCCATGGAACTCCGAGGCCGATGTGCCCCGTAGTGGAATAGAGCCTTCACTGCTCTTTTAGCCAGGACAGGTGCACTTTATGGCGGAGATTAAAACAACTCAAGGCTTGCTTTTAAAACAATGCAGCCTGAGGGAATTACCTGTACTAATGTTTTATTAGCATCCAAAGCTAACT